>JAVQKC010185523.1:0-19831 GCA_036025475.1 Philypnodon macrostomus | reverse complement strand
GTGAATTATTTAATTGTCATTAATCGAAGATGTACCAAACTCAATCCAGTTCTGCATCTTCATGATATGTACCTGTGTGCAACAGTTGAAAAAGATCCAGCAAAGACTTTTTGAGTTTTTGCATTCATAGTTTTGGCCCGTTATTAATTAATTACTTAATTAATATTCATCGAAGAAGTACCCAAATCGATACAGTTCGATACAGACCTGTGTGCAAATGTTGAAACTGGTCCGGCAATTCATTTTGAACGGACGCGGACGTGGTCGCGGACAAGCACCGACGTGATTCCATAATATCGTTGTATCGCCGATATAATTACACTTTATCCGTATAGATGAAATATATTTGTGAAGCAAAAAAGGGTCAGCTTTATCCAGACTTTTGCATTTTGATTTTGCAGGATGAATTACAATGACTTAAAAAGCTGGAGGAGGGTTGTGTGTGCTGATCCCTGCCATTACCTCACGGTGTAGCAATGTCAGATGGGAAATGGACAGTCAGAGGGTAATGTATTTCTGCCTGTCAGTCGGTATCACACTGTAGCGTTGCCTTCAGGGGAATCATGGAGAGTGGGAAAAACAGCTTTTGGTCCTCTTCGTCCCGAAGTATAGTTAAGGTACAGCAGTGTTTTAAGGGGGAAAATATTCAAAAAGTGATCTTTTTCCCAGTTTCTCAGATAAATAATGTACAAAGACACAATTCAGGGGCTTACCCTAAACATGTACCACCATTGGTTAAAGCTCTGTATATGGGAACACCTTTAACTGTTAATAGTTTTACTTAAATACAAGAGAAATTATACTGCCACAGCTTCTTTGAATCAGCCATGGAGGTAATATAAATTCAGCAGTTCACAACATTTGCACATTTAATCTATTTTGTTTTCATATTTTCTCATTGTGTATTCCCAGCATGATTCCTAAAACTGGTTTATGCAAATTGTATGAATCTTTTTCCATTGTGCATTCAAGGAAAACAAAATGAAAACATGATTTTCAAGTAGCTGTTAATTTTTGCAAATGATCTCAAAATGATGTTGTTATTGTTCTCTAGAGGAACAGATTGTTGACTAATGTTAAATAATATAATTTCAATAATATTTTGTCAAGACACCATCTAATTTAGTTACATATTATTAAATTAATAATGTAGATTTTCCATTTGATCCTTTATGTGTGTTGTATTAAAAATGACTGAAAGGTCTAGTTGTATATCTGTGCAAATCAAAGCATTCCTGTTAATGTGCACTCTTCAACATTTATTATTTATGAAAAGCTCATTTTGACCTTGTTCTTCACCTTATTTTTTACATTGATATCTTAAAGAAAATATAAAAGATTCAATTTAGATCTGTAACACTCAGCACCCAGCGCCCTGAACATCACTCTCTTCATTATGCCATCAAGTTAAGTGTCTGTTTGTCACATGACAGTTGTGCTTGTGGAGGGACGGCCAGACTAGTCATGCTTAAGAGATCTTGATTGATTTTGGTTCTAGCCTGAAGTCAATGTTTCAGTTCCGCCGTTGTTTCCCATATGATAGACAGCGCTGTCAGTCAAAGTCAGAGACAGGACTGAGTCTGGTGCTTTGAATCGATATTACATCATGACTTCTGCAGTGAGGAAGTGAAGCCCTTAAGAGGAAACCAGGAAGACAAAGGTAAAATCACTGGTGCCATATCCCGTGTGTTTGTTTGACAGTGGATTTTGTGATCACTGAGAAGCCATACAGCATTTAGGTCATGGTCAAGTTTATTTATATAGCACATTTACAACAACTCATGCTGTACAAAGTAAGTCACAGTGAAATACCACGAGAAAAAAAAAATGCATAAAAACAATTCAGCTCATGTTAAAAGCCAGTGCAAACAAATGGGTTTTACATAAAGATTTAAAAATGTTAAGAGACTGCTGTTCTGATACTCTCGGATACTATTCCACAAACTCTAACAGGCCTGTGATCCCGCCCACAGCACATGATCAAGAACATATTGGTTGATGGCCTTAATCAGGTTCAACTATGAGACTGGGATGGGCAATGGTCACAAGAAAACACTGACAGAGATTATTATTATTATTATTATTATTATTATTATTATTATTATTTCCTTTTTTAACTATAATAATATAATAATAATATAACCAGAATGGTAGAGGTATGGCACCACACACCCATCAGCAACCATCACAGTAGCAGTAACTGATTGCTTGTGGAAGTGTTGTGGCACACTTTATGATTAAATACAATGTTTTTATTATAATTCAAATCATGTAACAGGAGTTATATCCAAGATAAAATATACATTATATCATAATAAATGCAATTTACCTAATCCATTCCTAAAAGAATGGAAAATGACATTCTTTATTGGGTGAATTGGGCAACTGGCTTACTTTCACTTTTACTCAGGTACACAAGAAGACATCGCTTTCCAAACTCATTAAGACTGGACAGCTGTTCCAATGGGGACTTTCCAAAATCAACAATCATGATTTTGTAATGACCTTGCAAACATTCTGGCCCTAGTTCTTCCATCTTCTAACTTGTCTAATTTGGCTCACTATGTGACTGCCACTGCACTACTGTGTGTGAGGCTGGCATTTGGTAATGCTGTATTAATGGTAGTGACAGTCGGGGGGTAAAGCCTTACAGAAATTCTGAATTGATGAGTGTGTCAGCGAACAGTGTGGAGAAAATAGAGCACAGTTATGTTTGTTTCCCCAGGGCTTTGTGTGCTCAAATGAATGCATATGACCACACATACACCACATCGACACCATGTATTCTACTGACACCACCTCATGTTTATTCTTCGGCATCGCGATGGCATGTCATGAATCAAATACTGTTCCTTGACAAGTAAATCTCATTATGGCATTTTTTGTTTGTGTGTAAGTGGATGTGTTGGATTGGATGCTGGGTTGGATGCGGATGAGAAAGAGGCGGCAGACGATGTAGCCCTCCAGCAGATGTTAGCCTCTTTAGTAGTCCAAGCCAGCCACCGCATGGCCTTATGGGTAATGCCCAGGTGGTCTGAGAGGAAAGGCATCTGGGCAAGTGTGGCGCAAATGTCCAGTGTCACTTTGTATCGTTCCTGCAATGTGTGCACTGAGAGAAACTGGTTGACATAAGTTTGTAAGTTTGTCTCCATGTACATCTGTTTTAGAGATTGTACCTTTTATATATTTATAGATTTTGGTTAGACCCATTCCCTAATAAAGTAGGTCTATATCTCCTCACATTTCAATTCATATTTATTCATATATTCATATTATTCATTGATACCACAGATAACTGTAAAATGGCTTTGTCTTCTCTGTGTGTATGTTCAACATAGATGTATGTTCGACATTAATAGCCAATTCAATTATTATCAGCTATTGACCCACTAAACTAATTCCAAAAGCCATCACAGTGATTGGCACACAATAATTAAAACACAGAGGCTGGGTAAACCTAAGAGAAATATGTAAGTTATTAAAAAGCTATTGTACCTTCATTTTCAATTACTGTCTTACTCAATATTTGCTACCTAGTTGTGTTTGCTCATCAAATGTTTAATAAGAGGACGTGATAAAATAAAATACCTCCATGTTCAAATGGTAATTAATGAATTCAGAGATGCAGAACAGATGGTAACTAGAAGCATCTGTGATAACAATGTATAAGCTTTATCCACTGTTTTTATGCATAATATAATAATAATGATAACTTTATTTGTATAGTGCTTTTCGAAACACAGTTACAAAGTGCTTCACATGAGAATTTGGAGAATACTGGAAACTTGACTGGGCTTGACTTAGAGAGGGCAACATATAAAATAGTTTATTCCAAAATTTAATAGAAAAACATTAATTATCTAGATGATAAATATTGATTTTGTGTTCACACCAATATACATCAGTCTTATTTCTATGTGTCATCTGTCATGTGGTATCTCCTTTATGCAAGGATTTACCAAAGAAAGCCCTTTTTATCTGACTGCCAATGAATCTTCAAAGACAGCCCTTGAATTCAAAGTGGCACTGCGTATACCTTGTGAAATGTGTCTTTGTCTGCAGAGTCATCTCAACAGGTGTCCCCTTACCCCCACCACACCGCAGCCTCTAATTGTCACTTCCCTTTTGATGTAAACAACATAATATGTCATTATGCAAATGTGCACTTATGAATGTGTCTGGCCCGCAGCTCTGTCGGAGGCTCCTGAGTTTGAGCAGGGGAGAGTGGAGTTCAGCTTCACGGGGAGATGAGCTGCGCTAACACTAGAACTTCTTTACAGAAAGCTAAACCCTTCTCTGTCTGTAGTTATAATGAGGCCATGGTCGGGTCGCGATGCACAACGAGGACGCAAACACAGATCTGACTGGTCCCATTGATTGTGGACTAAAAGTTACACATATAGTTCTAGAATCTAGATAATAAAGGAAAGGAAGTGACAGAAGAAGGCTTGGTCCAACTTAAAACAAAAAGATGAACGTTCTTATGCACGAATCTGTTCTTGAGCTGTTCTTAGGAAGATTTTTAGCTTTCACCAAAATGTTCTTACCTGGAAAAGTTCTTAAGTTAAGAGAAAATTCTAAGAACAGGTAAAAGCACTCTTTCACACAGGAATCATGCATTTTTTTATTTTCAATTATTTTACAAGAATACTGATAGAATAACATAAATCAATTATATAATAAACCATACAACAGTATCTGCTGCTGTAGTAAACACGCTTTGAACAGTCCCAGCCTCAGCCTCTGTCCCTGCAGCAGTCTGTCCTGTATAGACTATAGGCTACTTCCCTCTGGACTGTAGTACCCCTCACTGCTCAACACAACCCCCCTTCCCCTTCACCATTGTACTAATTGATCACTTTGAGACCAGGAGGGGTCTCAACGATGGACGGGTGAACGCCCCGGGACTGCCTTCCTGGACAGCAAACCAGAGAGCAAGAGCCATCAACCCCCCTGCAGACGCGGATGTCATTCTTGAAGGACGGCGGTTTATACCGGGGTTATATAGATATAGTTATAGAGCCTGGGGTTACAACAACATCCCTTTGAAGTATAGTCCAATCGTTTAAGTAAACATTCTTGACCTTGTCTCAGTCTAGAGTAATCTGCATTTGTGTAAGTGTAAATCAATAGTGCGATAAAGAGCCATCAATAACTACAACAATACTAGTACTAAAACTTCAGTCTCTCTACAACACGACCTAATGCATCTAAATCATTTCAATTATAAAGCACAGTGGAGTCCAGATACCTACGAGCTCCTCCCACAGCGTCCTTGTGTGTTCAACTGGGCTTTACAGATGGGACTGTTAGGGGCGCCACTCCACTTTGAATAATGGATGTAGTGTGTCACTGAGACAGCTTCAGTCCATTCTCTGTCTCCATCTTATTCATGGTAAACATTAAGGACTACTTGAGAAGCAGACCTCATTTATATTTGTGATAGACCTGTCTTTTGTAGTGTCTGTGTTATTGGTTTTACAGTAATGGCACAATTACCAAGCGGTCAGGGTTAAAGGGGCGTATGTGTGCCGCAGGTGAGGACCATAAAGAGAACATCAAAAGGGTGTAGATATTTTGGTAATTGGGAATTTCTGCTTTTTCTGACAATACTGTTTACACTACAGTGTTTGAAATAGAGTTTGCTAATAGTTGCTTGAATTCTTTTCTATTGATGCAGTATTCAGACTCTGCATATACACAAGCTGAAAATACTAACTCTAGCCACAAGGGATCAATAAAAAAAATAATTTTAGTATGGTATTTTGCAAATGTCTTTGTAGCTAAATGGATGGAGCATGTACCCCTGGAAAAAAACATTCAGAGTCTGAGTCCAGATCAAGGCATTATATATTTGTATTATAAGCCAGGGTCTTAAAACATAAAAAATACATTGGAAATGGAGCATCAAAGTGGTCACTGTATAGTCTGTTATGCCTGTATGTTCAAAATATCTCACTCGACACTAAATTCAGCCATTGATTTCTTTTCTGTATAGCACTCACATTGCTCAAGGGCACAGTATTCTTAGAAGAAGCATTACCGTTGAATATGCTCCTTAAATAACTGATGAAACAGGGAACCGTTTACTTTGACAAGTCTAAAGAACAGTGTCAAGACAGAGAAAAGCATATTTACGGAGCTCAAGTATGTATTTACACAGTGTCAAGCCTCACCACAGTAGTTTGAACAGAGCCGACCCTAACCCCAGCTGTGATAAACATGTGTGTTAGGAGATTTCCCCACTGCACCTGTCGGGGAAGTGCCTTCAAAAGCAACTTGCAGCAGATTACTGACCACGCCAAATCACTCTGAGATTTAGGTGTGTAGACAACATAAATAAATACATTTAATTGTAATAATTTCACAGCAAGAATGTTGAGGCTTTGATTCTCATAATAATCTCTCTGGTTGGAGTCTGCATGTCCTCCCTGTGTTACAATGGGAATGTGAATGGTTGTTTTAGTGCTACTGTGTCCATCCTGGCCACTGTCCAGATGTAGCCCCCCTAAGACCCATAGTTGCTGGGACAGGCTGCTCCATGAATGCCCAGAATGTTTAGAGGAGAAATGGTGAATCTAAAAATGTATGTCTATAGTGAATGAATGTGAGAGAAAATGGTTGTTAGTGTGTCAGCCCTGTGACTAACAGGCCACTGTCTACAGTGTACCCCACTTAAGACCCATAGTTGCAGGAATAGGCTCCCCTACTCAAATGCAACCCCTAACAGGAAAATGATGAATGAACCATATCTGCTCCAACCACACTGCAAATGTACTAGACTATCACTAGATAATAGAATATTGATTGATAAAATGGCGCCTAATATTTCTGCACCAGTTATCAGTCGCTTCATGGTGCTTCTCCTCAACTCATTAACGTGTGTGTTTCTGTGTTTTTTTACGTGGCTAGATTTGAATGGAAAATCCCCATATCTGACAGCCAAGTCTATTAAGATTCTGCACAACATGCCCAGTGCATAAGCCTGTTCACTGGGGGTGGGGGCAGTGGGGGGTATTCTCTCTTTCCTCCCCCTTACACACAAACACACACAAGTACACACAAGTTCCCACAAGTACACACACCTCTAAACACTCATCTTTATATCTCACTGCTGCACCTTTCCCACCTGAAGACACCCACGCTACATCCCCTGCTTCACTAGATTCTCCTCCATCTTTTTCTAACTCTATTTGTTCTGCAGACTGTCACCTGAGCTGCAATGCGACTGCAGCACATTCCTGTACAAAGAAAAGTCTGTTGTGACCAGAGTGCAAAGAGATCAAACATTATGGGGAGATCTCACAGGCAGGTACAGTTTGTGGTACATTTGAAAGTATATGATAACTAATAAACCTAATCATATTATATAACATTACAGGAAATATTAAGTCGAATACTATATTTTTTTTAAGGGTATTTTATTAACTGGACTAATACTAGCTGTAGATTTGCAACAAAGTCATGCACCAGTATGTGATATATGGATGCACTGTATGGTGTGTAGAACAAAGACTGGCCATCCATTCATCCATCCTATTCTGCTTATCCAGGGCCGGGTCATAGAGGCAGCAGTCTAAGCAGAGATGGCCAGATTTCCCTCTCCCCAGACACTTCCTCCAGCTCTTCCAAGGGGATTCCAAGGCGTTCTCAGGCCAGCTGAGCGATATAATCCCTCCAGCGTGTCCTAGGTCTTCCCCAGGGTCGATTTGTGTGATTTCAAAATGGTTAGAATTTGCTATTCTATTAAGGAACTTTACTTGCAGATTGTCCAGTAAGACACTTTCACTTTCTTAGTGAAAGGTCAAATTTGTCAAAAATTAGGTGTGTTATAGGCAATTTTTGATTGGTTGGTTTATGATGATGGCCGCAGCGGTGGTGAAGTGGGTGGATGCTCGCCCTTCAACCGGAGGGTCAGTGGTTCGAGTCCCCGCCCATGCACACGCTGTCATGCCCTCCCGTGGACCCACCACCCGCAGGAGGTACCATGGTGCAATGTGGATCGGGCGGTGGTCGAAGGAGGGAGTTCCCTGCTTAGACTGCTGCCTCCGCAACCCCGTTTCGGACAAGCGGAAGAAAATGGATGGATGGATTATGATGGTATTGCATTTGTTTTTATTACATTCATCGGGGTCTATGCAATTGCTTTTAGAAGCAATTGTCTATTTGTTCTGCATCTCTTAGTTAATTAATTACTGATACTGAAATATATATAGATCACCTTTTCGACATGGTATAGCTGTCTTTCAGAGATCACGTGACAGACAAAAAGTGACTGAGTTTACACCAATATAAATAAGGGTCAACACTGACATCATCACGCTGACCTTCAGTGTTGGCATTAGGATGTGGAGCCAACAACATTACAGGTGCCATCAGGTTGTAGTGACCAATGATGGATAAATAGCTATACCCACCATACAACAATACCTATTAACTACCATATGACCTCAGCTGGTGGAGAACACACAATGACCGCATCTGGGGCTGCACCAGAAGCATTTTTAAACAGGTCTTGTAGTTTCACACTATGGGATATTAAAAACTCAAGTTTTTAATCTATAACCCATGCAAGATAATTGTGTTAAAAGCAGTCATAGCGTTATTATTAAAAAAAAATCAGAGAGAGAGAGTTCAGAGAGAAACATAATATTAAAGATTTAAAAGGGATTGGACCAAACATCAGGTCGCACAGCAACCAATTAATCCCGGTCATCATTTTTTATATAGCACACAAAACTGATGCATGTTGGGGCTTTTCGGGCATCAATAATGTAATTCTGATTCTGATTTACTGGTGTGTAGGCCTCCTTTACTTAAGGACTGGGGGTGACTGGGGCCTGGACAATGGCCACCAGGGTTGATACAGAGACCTATTCACTTTCACATTCATTTAAGGATCAGTTTAAAAGAACCAATTATGTTCACACATGTCTTTATAGGGTGACACAGTAACACAAGGATGATATGCAAACTCAGATCAGTCAACTGGCTCAAACCCAATAATTCTTCCTAAGAGGCAGGAACATTCTGATTAATTTCCAGTTAAAACAATATGACGCTCCACTGTTTTTATTGACAGCAGCAGTTCCCTTCTCATAACAGTGCTTCATAGTTCTTAGCTACACTCTTAACTGATATACATTTTTAAAAAGAGGCCTATTCCTTGCCGACCCCGTGTTTTGGGACTGGAGATATGTATGGCAATAAAACAGCAGACCTTGCACTCTGGGGTGTCTGTAATTGGACCTATAATGAAAATTTTGTCTCTGCTGCTGTGGAAGTGTGCTTCAGTCTGGCAGACAGTGCCGGAGGATTTCCACCGGGATACAAAGAATGTGTAGTAATTTGGATAAATAAACAGGAAGGGCTAATAGGGTATTGAGCGATGGAGGCATGTGGAGCTAAGATAAGGATACAATATTTATCTCTTGGGACTGAGGTGGACACTAAACTGCATGTTTAAAGTAGGATTACATTGAGGATGAGCTGTGCGGACACTAAATCAGTGTCTCTGTTTTCAAGAGTCATATTTATTCTTCAGAAGCTGCAGCAATACATAGTTTTTTGTACGTTTTTTAAAAGTACCTAATTTTCACCAAACACACACACTCACTGTAACTCTTCTCAGGCTTCTTTCTTGGTTAATTAATAAGACATTTAGAAACCCATATAAAAATACATGCATTTATGTGCATACTGTTCTTGTGTCCTTGGACAAAACACTTCACTCACAGTGCGTATAAAAGTGTATGATTAGTGTGTTTGGTGGTGATTGGAAAGGCCATAGGCAGTATGCCACATGTCTGTCAGTCTGCCCCAGGGCAGCTTTGGCTACAGAGGTAGTTTATTGCCAGCATTGCGTCCAGAAAAGCGCAAAAGTAATAACAAATAGAACAACAGCGTTTTAGTTAGTATTTTTTGCTGCAAATGATATTCAGAATTGTATAGCCTGTGCATTTTTGAGTATTTTTGGGCCACATACTGTTATATACTGTAGAAACAGTTTGTGTCTGATGCCCAAGGTCACTTTATGTCAACTTACAGTTTTATATTTCAACCGGCCTGACCCAGACTAAGCCCGGTCACGGAAAGTGGCTTAGAACATAATTGTGGCTAATTACACAAGCGTCAACTATAAAGCATTAATTTAACACATAACTTATCTTCCGAAACATAGTCACAATACCACCATAAAGATAATGATGCTATTAGCCTCTCCAACTGTTGGTTTGAAGTTGGGCAGCAGTTATTTTCACAAATGTAACCTTTTGTCTTTTGTTTTAACAACTCATAAAATACATTAATAAGATATATATCATTTCTCTGTGACACATGACCCTCTAAGGATTAGCTACTGGCTCTAATGAACTACCCAAGCAGTCTTTAGAAGTATCATAAGATTCTTCAAAGTGAACCGCAGAGCCTCATTTAAATCTATTAATGTTTCATGGCACAGAAAGTGCTGATGATGTGATTATAGACTTAGCCTTTTCTGTAGCCTCTTGGTAAACAGTGATGTACCTTTCATTAATGATTCACCCAGTGTAGAAGAAATAATTTAAAAATAATTCATTATTGGCCTAATGAATCTTGTCTGTGTGCCAAAATGTGCATAAAATGGGCATAACCACAAATACTATTTCATCACTAACTGTTTTTTAGAGTTATCAAAAACATTTAATTCTAACATCCTACATGTTACCAATGCTTCCACCAGCTACTCTTCCTGCTTTAGTAATGTATTCATCTTCTTTTGATTATTTCTCATTATTATTAGGGGTCACGAGAGCCCACACAAAGAGTATGGGTCACGGCAGCTTACCACCACCAGCGTGTGACTGTTGAGCAAATAAATGACTCGTATGGGCACATGGTATGTGTGTCAAGAAATGTTCTATATTATGCCATTCCAAACCATTGCTACAGTTACAAAGACAAGGTTTTATTACTACAGTCATAAAATGTCAGGGGTCCCTCCAAAATGCAACAGATAACAATAACAATATAACAATAATGGCGCATGAATACTCATACAGTCATCACTGCTCTGTTAGGGATGAAGAAAAGGCCCTGGCCCCAGCTTCACTTTGACATCTCACTAATGACATCATTGTGCTTTCTGTGCACATCTAAGGCTGCCTTCCCCAATGTTCTCAATATGTTTGAATTTCTAATGGCCTGAACATATTTTGCATTCTGCACCAAAATACTAAAGAAAATGTGATTGCAGCAGATGGTAACTGAAACAGATGTTGAGAAATGTGTGAAATGTTTTGCCAGTTTAAGGAGCGTGCAAACTTTCTGAAGACTGACTGTTTATTTCTGGATCACACAAAGCAGCTAATTAGATATATTAAACAAACAAGTACACTGTAAAATACGACTCATTTAAAAACATATATAGTTTCAAATGAATAATAAACTTTTTTTTTTTTTACATAAATGCGTGTATTTCATTGAAGATGTCAACAAAAAGTTAATGTTTATTTTGTTTATTTTTACTGACTGGCCAGAATATACCCCAGCTAAGGCCAATAGTTAAAGTAAGCTCCAATATCTCAACCCATAACATAATAATGAATAACTGGTAAATTTCCAGTGTTTCCCATAGATTTCCTTTGAGACTATTGTGGCACTGACCATTTTTAGTTAAACCCTCTTATCAACCCTATACTTAACATTATGTTTTAGGTAAAAATAGTTGCTTAATGAGAGATAATCGAATACATGAGTGTAGTCTCCTCAACATGGGGCAACAGCTGGAGAGTGAAATTCTATTTAATGAGTATATCTATCCTCCCCTCTGGCCTCTATAACTTGCAACAGTTACTAATTTCTGTTGAGCGGCGTAGAAGGACACAGAGGACACAAAGCCTGAAGCATTTACATAAGACTCGTTTGAAGTCGGGATACTGTATCTTAGTTAGTGAAAGACAGCACGTGCTACAAGAGGCAGCAGGAAGGAGGCGGAGTTTGGACCAGTTATGTAAGTCTCCCAGATGGTTGGAGTGCATGTGATCGATAGAGGAGAAAGAATAGAAAGTTGAAAAAAGTACTTTTGGTTGTGTGAGTATGGATCACAATACAAAGAGAATGTGTAGTGTAGATGTGACTTATTAGCGATTAGGTCTAAATAGTCAAGGCAAGTTTAGCAATGTTTTGAAATGTATGAGCCTGAGCTTCAATAGTATCTAAAGTGTATTATTTTTCTGGAAAGTAGGAGTTAGTTGCAGGGTTGACACAGAGGCACACACAGACAGACAACCACTCTTTCTCATCGGAGTATGGTAACACAGACTTAACAGACTGTGTGTTGGTCTACAATATATTATAAGAATATACTATAAAATGATTAGTGAATAATCATATATTATAAGAATATACTATAAAATGATTAGTGAATAACAAAAAATGTACACCCATATGGAAAATCAACCAAACTATTATTCAGATTTAGTCCTGCTCAAAAAGGTATGGGCATCCTTGTTTATATGTGCAATTAATTTTATCAAGTCAAAAAGCCAAAAACACTCATTACAGTCTTTGGTATGTTCATGGGAGCAGACAGTGCATCGGAGCCTAATTGTAACTGGCTCGAACCAAAGTCATGTTTGTGTTTATCATGTAGGTTATTGCTGACTGTATAATGGTGGCTGAGAGCAGTGACCTGAAGCAGTAGCTGTATCAATTAATTAATAATGTAATTTTATGCTTACAGTTACATCAATGAAACAGGAGGCCAATGCTGCACAAGTACTGCATCAAAAGACTGCAGTTTCAAAGGACAACTAATCTCAACTAATGTCAACAGATGTTATGATTCAGAACCAGTTTAATGAGTGAATCAATACTGCTTTCCATAAGTTCCTATAGAGGTCTTGAACTCTCAAAATGAAAATGTAGTCCGACAGTCCCCAGTAGTGTAGATTTGTAGATTTTTGGATAAGGTTGACAGTAACATAAAAAAAAGCCTACTGCAGCATACAGCAATAACAGCAGCAGCAGCAGCAGCAGCAGCAGCAGCAGCAGCAGCAGCAGTAGAACAGCAGCAGCAGCAGATGCAGCAGCAGCAGCCGCAACAGTAGAACAGTAGCAGCAGCAGCAGCAGTAGCAGCAGCAGCAGCAGCAGTAGTAGCAGCAGCATCAGCAGCAGCAGCAGTAGAACAGCAGCAGCAGCAGCAGCAGTAGCAGTAGCAGTAGCATTAACAGCAGTAGTGATGGCTAGCCTGGTGGGTTTTTAAATACCCGCGCTGGCTGAAGAATACGGTCATGTGTCTGGTAGCTTCCGGTAAAGCGTTGCTGGCAACAGAGGCAAATCAAAAGTGGAATTTTCACTTACAAAAGTAAAGACTCCAGTAGCAGTAGCGTATTCAGCTTGCTAGTGCCAGTCATTTTGATGAGGTTAATCTGAAACGGCAGCGTTAAAAAAAAGTTCTGCAGTCAACTTTAATTGGTGTATGGTGAGACTGTGTGCTATAGGTCGACATTATATTTTATTACATAAGGAAGGATAAAAAGTGATATATATAGATTTGTTTACAGACTTGCATATGTTTTTACTTTATATTCTGTATGTATCTTGCACAGAGCTGTGATTGTATACGCAAAGAACAACCTGCTGTGTTCTGATGAATGGATGTTTTCTTATACACATTTTCACTTAAAACAATGTCCAGCCAAGCGTAAAAGCCGGGCTGCGGGTACTCCTTGTAACAACCTTTCGGGCTTTTCCTTCACACATCTCCATTCATCCCAGCTTGTTTATTTTCCCCGCACTTCTGACAGTAATGGAAGCAGGCAGGAGAGCCAATTGTGGACAAACCCAATAAAAATGACCCCAGCCCAAACAAGACGAGCATCAGACTCAGAGTGGAGCGTATTGATGGCTCCCAGTTGAAACCGTTTCCCAATTAAATTCACTCATGAGTTAAAAAAAAAAAAGACAACGTGAGCTAATGCGGTCCCTTCAGGATGCCAGAGGGAGGTAAACTGCAATTTCTTCTTTCTTTATTTTGTTCAGTTTTTATTGAACGTCTTGGTGAAATAATTGGATTTTTGGCATCTGTGGAAAACAGTAAGCTTTATTGTGGAAAGTGAAGTGACAGCTGTACAAAAGATCAACAAACATCGAAACGTTATACTGTACTATGGGCTTTTAATAAAGGCACTTTATCATACAATTTGTGTAAAATAAGCGTTTCTTTTAGATAAAAATCTAATATCTGAATATTGTTACTGTTTTTATTTGGAATTTCTGCAATAAAAACATACAGTATTTGAAACAGGCCAAGAATGGGGCAGACATGTTGCCCCTATGGCCTCTCTGATCACCATGTCAGTAACACAAACACATACAGGCAACGTGAGTGAAGAACACAACAGTATGGACAGGTTGGATAAAGTTAAATAAGCTTTCAAAAAGATAAGTCTATCCATAAGGTTGTAAAAGAGAAGTGTTCCTAAACCAGTCTGTCAGTGAATAAGAACCTTGTGGCTCACACCTGCCACAGTGTCTATACACACACAACCAGGCAGCTGAAGCGCTGCAGAAACACACATAGGTTTGACGATACAGCAGCGGACAGCTCTTAGCTCTGGGCTGTATGTGTCTGCTAGGGTGGCGGAAGTCTCCAACAGGGTGCCAGACACTCGCATGTGGGCCAAGAGGTAAACAGAATCCTGGAGAGGGGCCTGTGGCATAGACTCCCCCAGAGGAGATCCGAGCACCTGCTTCAGAAAGCTTGCTGGGCATGAAATTGAATAGAGCAGTGGTGACGCAGGGTATCATCATGCATCAGGATGTTTCTCTTTTAAATGTCGGAGTGTTGTCTGCAGAGATGTTGTAGCTGTGAATAAGACTCACTTTGACAACATGCCAGCTCTACACAGTACTCCCCACCAGAGCAGTGTTTTGTGAGTGGTTCTGAGGGAGTGTGAAAAGGTTAGAAGGCAAGAAAAGTGGAGCCAAGAAATATGAGGCCTGCGAAATGAATAACGTAATATCAAAAACAGCCTGACTTTCAGAATTCATTTTCTATCCACTGCTCAGTTTTGGAAACACTGTACTTATCTACAGCCATTAGTCACAATCCCAGTTCTGCACCTGCTCATACTACAAAGTCATCAGTGATAGAGGACTGGAATAAGCCACAGGTGGGTGGGCACAATACAACTCTGGGCTATACCACAACCAAAGATTCTTCACTGTTTGATCATTCAGTGTCAATCCATGTCTGTGTTCAGTGAGTCTCAATAATAACTAAATAATTGTATAAAGTTATTAGACTTTCATAGATGATGCTTTTTCCAAATTCTCTGATGTTCACCCAGTAATAATAGCCAGCTGAGCCCTCATAAAATGAACAACCACTTTGCTCCTACTGAAATGGTAGTTAATTTTTTTCCTTGATAAAATGTCAATATAACCTAATCTTGATGTTCTATCTTTTTTGTAGTCCATTATTTGCTATTGATGAAAGACTTCTGGTCAGTGCCTTATTAGGACCTTGAGATGCATATTACATGGTATTACGTATGTTGTTCACTTGGCGGAAGTTAGTGTTAGACCAAATAACAGAAATCCATATATGCTTCTCTGATTGACTGACTGAGCAAGTGTGCCTTTGTACTAAGCCAGTGAATATGTAAATCAATGATGTCTGTGAAAAGCAGAGATGTCAAGCTATAGCAAATGTTACCTTAAGACCTAAATGTCAACAAATGGGTCACCAAACCACAAACCGACAGGCTGGTGAAAAAGTAGATTAATATGAATTGAGGCCATACAGATAATTATAATGGCAATATATTATAGTGGCAAAGATAATGGCAAACATGAAGTTCATATTTTAGTTCAGGGGTTAATACTCAGTCCATTTGTATGATAATATTCCCTTGTATAATGCACAATTTTCAAACTGTAGACTGTCACAAGGATCTATCTCACGATGTTAAAGATATATATCTGGATTTGAACCAAGTGCAGACCTCCGCCAAGGTAGCAAATTTCCCCTATATAAACTGTGGGACTGGACACTTTCCAGAAAAAAAATTACAAAACTGTGACTTTCTTTGTTTCTCTTAATGAAACATTAATAGAATTATTAATAGAATGAAATCAAAAACCACAGAAACAACAGTAATAGCCTAATAAAACAGTGTCATCTGGCAAGAAGCTGAGAAGGAAAAACTTGGAAGTAGCTGTTTCAGTCCTGCTGCTGTGGCTGCAACAGGTTTTAAGAGTGCATATAGGGGAAATTAGCTAACTTGGTGGAGGTCTGCACTGTTGCTTACTAGTGTTCATCTGCAAAAGACTGAGCAGAGGGCTAGGCAAGAGGAGGGGTGTGAAGGGGAGAAAAAAGTTCAGATCCCTGAAAAGTTGCTTACAGACGGACGGACGGACACTACCTCCTGGGCAGAGGTAAAAAAACACCTATAAAAAAACAACCACAGCTCACATCTTGGGAATGTTGTAATTTTATCAAAGAGAGACATTCATGGCACATTACAAGACAGCAAATTCCTGTAGTACATTTTTGTGGCATCTTCTTAATTTTAGATGACAATGAAGCAGAGACAGGAAGGCACCAGAAGCCCCCAAAAAAGAGAAAATTACAAAGCGACAAAATGACATGTGTGCAGAATAAAAATATCTTTGCACAATATTTTAGACAGCAGGGAAAAACATAAAGACATTTCACAGTCAGACTAAAAATAGGGCCCTGGCAGGAGCACTCCCATACCTGACAGTGTTTGTAGTTGATTTACCTGACAGTGTGTGTAGTTGATTTTCAGCAGGAACTAGGAGAAGGTATCAGATGAGAGTCAAATGTGCATGTGTACATCTCAGGATGCTGGGATGACTGTCAACTGCATGTGCACTGCAAATGTAACTTAGTTGATTGCTAAATGTGTTGATTACTTCAACTTGAGTAATAATATTCAGAAATACAATACTAGAAGGAGTACTTTTTTCACCACGGTTTTACAAGTTCAAAATGAGGAAAACTCTTCTGGACACTTAGTTTATTTATTCATTACACATGTGTAGCCGCAGCTACCTTGACTGTCTGACCACTCAATTATTAACTCTTTGACAACAACCAAACACATTCAAACAAGTTGGGTGAAGTGCCTTGCCCATGGAAACAATGTATAAACTTTGAACCTTTCATTTAGTAGACAATCTTCACTGACACCCTGAAGTACCACTTTAAGGTGCAGCAGTGCAGTTTGTTATTTTAATTCTATATTTATTCAAAATGCTCTTTTTTAGCTATAGATTACTGGACAAAGACATGAGGCTTAAGCAAATAGTTCCACCTATTGTTAGTATGGAAACACATAAAAAAAGGATGCATATATTTTTTTTTACTGACACTAGAGCCCTGGCAGGAGCAGCCCCGTGCCTGAAAGTGTTTGAAGCTGATTTTAGCAGAAGATAACTAGGAGAAGATGGGAAATGCAAATCAAATGCATGTGTGTAAATCTCAGGACGCTTGCCAACTTCATGTTAGAGCCATAGCAGCCTGGAGAGACAACCAGGCACATGAATGAACAATACAGACATCACTTTCAAGTCCCAAGTCACTGCCTTTTACATAACATCATATTACAGCCAAACCCTCCAAATAAACATTGAGTAACACCTTGTTCGCCTTTCTCATCTCGAGCTGAAATAACATCCATAATAGGGCGCCTCCTTGTTGTTGTCAAATTGAGTGAAAATTCAAGCCCAATATCAGTCTGTCTACAAGTGCCACTGTGTATGAGGCATTCAGACTTCAGCTGCCACACAATTACAAGAAATATTGGGTTGTATTGGTTTTCAAATAACACCTATTGAGTGGTCCTTTTAAAAAACACATACACTTCAGATAAGTTAATGGTGCTCTGTTAAATAAAGTGAATTACAATGGAAAGTTCTGACATTCCCCAAAGGTTAAAAAGCAGAGCTGTTGTTGTTGATTAATGTACAATATGGAAAAATGTTTTTCAGTCAGAGCTATGATTAAAAATAGATGTAGGAGGTTTATGTTCCATAGTATGATTGTCTACGATGAACAAACTAAGCCCTGCTGCTGCACATTAGATTTTTCATATTGCTAATTTATGTGTCTATTTTTTTATACGGTCAAACTTCTTAAGGAGAGCCCTTACGTATACAAGTACCCTTACCAGTTATTGTATCTGCCTTGATCCTGGTTGTCACAAAACAACAACAATCTCATCTCATCAAGTGTTTTATTTCATTGACTCATGAATAGGCTCTTTGATGTACAAAAACAAGGACGTTTGGCCTCAATTAAATATTCTGTCAATTCTGTGCAAATTTAAAACATTGTGAAGTGTATTTACAGTATATTTTTAGATGGACTGGAACGGCCTGATAGACTGGATATATATTAAAATCAGTTACACATTCAACTAGAAACAAAATGATGTGAATTAAAAAACAAATACATTGACAATGACCCAATATTTTCAACATGAGATCAATAAAGTCAAACTTGACCAATTTACTAATGTAAAAATGGCCGACTTTTCTCTGTTGAATTTTTGGGCTGAATTTTGAGAAACCACAAAATCTCCAAATGGCAATAAAATGACTCGAAAGTGCTTTCTTTAATAATGTGATTTTTGATTGAACAGCTTTACAAAGTTACTACATTCATTCATCTTTCCCACATTTGCCCATTTGTGTGGGTGAAGCCGAGTCCCTGCAACTATGACCTGGACAATGACCAGTTAGTTAAAACATATCAAAGGTTTAAAAGAACCCACAGAGAACCTAGCCTGTCCAGCCAAGACTAACTATTTTAATATTTTATACAAAGATGTTAGTCTGGTCTCACTTTGATTGCATTCAATTTCAATGGTGGTGCATGCAAGCCACACATGCATGCACACAGCTTGTTAACATGAAAGTCACATTAGCAAAGTTTGTATTTGGCAAGACACAAAACACACGTCGCTGTGACTCGTAAACGGCTCCCGATTGGTCCATCCGCAAAAACGAGAAGTTATTCACGATGAGTAAGGAACCAGACCCTCCGCTTTTGAAAAAAAGTAGGCGGGCCTTGGTATACCAGGCTAGAGAGAACCCACAGTACACAGAAAGGACATGCAGAGACCACTAAGAGAGATAGTTATTTGTATATGTTATAGATCATTTGCTATCCTCCTTTTATAGTACATGCAAAAACGAATTGGGCTGTTCTGTTCTAATGCTTATCTATCCTCCATGATGCAAGATGTCCACAACATGGCAGCAGCAGACAGGTAGCCTTAGAAGTGGGTCAGTTAAACAGGTCAAGGAACAAGGAAGTGAAAATATGTATTCTTCTTATGATAAGTAATACCTCCAAGACTTTTGCAATGCTATTTATTCCTCTCTCTGTTTGGATTGACAGATGCAAATGGCCCACTAGTGACCATTATTTTGAATAGAAAAAGAAGGCTGAAGTAATGTAGGGACAGAGTGGTTGGGATATTATACGAGAAAATGAAGTGTGTCCTTTTGGGTGTGTATTTGTATAATGACTCTTTAAGGCCGACATTTCATTCATAGTGTCCTGAGTATATCCCAGTCATTAATAATTCACAGCCAACTTCTTTCCATGTCGAAGGTGCCTCATTAATAGTCCTGGTGCATTGATATTCAGTACACAGATATATATCCTCCGAAATAACTGTAGAGAGAGGATAACTGGATCATCATTGTGACCAATGACTCCGCTGCTGCGGCAACATCACTCCACACTCCACACTCCTCACTCCACACTCCTCACTCCACACTCCTCACTCCACACTCCTCACTCCACACTCC
>JAVQKC010185508.1:0-31259 GCA_036025475.1 Philypnodon macrostomus | reverse complement strand
GTCATTAATCGAAGATGTACCAAACTCAATCCAGTTCTGCATCTTCATGATATGTACCTGTGTGCAACAGTTGAAAAAGATCCAGCAAAGACTTTTTGAGTTATTGCATTCACAGTTATGGCCCCTAAATAATTAATTACTTAATTAATATTCATCGAAGAAGTACCCAAATTGATACAGTTCGGCGTCTTTGTGGTATGTACCTGTGTGCAAATGTTAAAACTGATCCGGAAATTCGTTTTTGACTTATGGCGTTCACAGCTAGGATCTGCGGACGCGGACGAACACCGAAGTGATTCCATAATATCGTCATTTCGCCGATATAATTACTAAATCTCTAAATGCAAGACAACACCTATAAAGCAGGTAGGCTACAGGAGCCACACCAGCCACCCCATATCATGTACAAGATTGTACTGTATGTCGTTGCTGTATCTAAAGCCTAAACTATCTTAAAACCTTCTCCTGGTCGCCTTGGAGAGAGGATCTCATGGTCTTTGTGGGGCTCACTAGATAAAAAAGGCTAGAAGTAATGTTTAGGATCTAAAATATGAATTGAAAGTGACAGACGAGTGTAATCAGTCAATAAAAGTGCTGGGTGCCCACTGCAGTTTGAGCTCAGTTTTTGTGCTGCGCACTACACACTAACGGCTCAGTGCACGGCTAATTTCCCAAGTGTAAGATCATTTGACAAAGAAACACAAGAGAAGAAGAAGTGGGGAAACTGCTGAGGTAAACCAAATTACATTTCAGAAGAGGACAGTGCATCGGTCTTAATCAAGTGGAGGGAGACAACAGTGCAACCCCTTTCCCAAAATACCACTCATTGATACTGCTGACACAGACACCAGGCAGACGCTTTTATCAGACACATCATCCAATTACAGCAAGGACAAGCCAAGTCTTAGAAGACACATGAATATGCACAAGCCGATGCCATCATTATAATGCTTTTGACAAAACGAGCTCAATGTGGAGATCCTCACGTTTTATTGGACCATATCCATAAAAATAACACCTTTAAAAGTTCACAACAACTCCCACATATTTTCACTGAGCAAATAAGGAACAGTAGGACAATTGTAGCACAGCTGATGATATTCTGGACCTATGCAGTTTAAAATGAAACCTTTCACACATAATTGTAAGGTTTATCTGTGCATATGTCTCCAAAACAACGAAACAAAACAACAGCAATTTTCAACAAATATGCCGTCGTTTTAGGGATCCTCTTTCAATTGTTCAAATCAGCAGGACTTTCTTCTACGCCATCACCACCTTAGCACAGACGTCCTCTCTGTCTCAACCTCACCTTGTGACACCATCTTGTTTATGCTGAAATTTTGCATTCTATTGAGACAAAATCCCATAAGCCCTTTGGCAGTGAGCTCTCACAGCTATAAGCATGTGTTAACCGTATGTGTGCATGTCTGCGAATCTTCACTACAACACACCACACAGCCTACATAGTGCAATAAATAATACCTATAAATAATACCTAAAGCTAAAATAGTCATTAAATAGACGGAAAATATGTGAGACAGACAACCCGCAGCGGTGTATTCTTGGATACTGAGGTTTTCGTACTGTTGGGTAAATAACACTGTCAACAATGTCTTGCTTTGATGATGAATGTGGAACCTGTTTGTGTGAAGCTCCCTGCATTTTCCTCAGCAATGCCTTAAGATCTGCCTCGGCCTAAGGGAATATTTTTGTGTATAAATGTAAAACCTACTGTTTCACTTACATACCCTAAAGTCACATGCAGAGGGTTTTAGGATGACCCAAGTCTATGGAAACTTTTAAATGTGCCTCTAACAAGACTCACAAGACCAATAAAAGATATGTATGGAATAGCCTGACGGAGCAGAAAATGCAGCCCGGACAACACTGGTTCAGGACGCTCTCTCTTCATTGAGCAAGAATGTCAGTTTGAGACACATGCTTCGAATGGTCAGTTCTGCTTCTTTGACCCGATGACAGGAATGTGCATAGAGTAGCAACACATCGGCATGAGGCGTAACTCATTTTTGCTTTGAGTTTAAATAATGCATGATACTGTATCTTGGGTCCTTGACAGAGAAAGCGACTACGTTATGAATGTGTGACCGAGCAAAGTGGTTTCGAGCATTGATTTCCGGAGGTTGTCAAATAGAAAGACACTTTTTATTGCCTCATTTTCAACAAGTCAATGGGCCTCGACCTTTTTAATGGCGATGCCCCACGGTTACTGCTTGATGCCATTAGCCACTCCGAGCCCCGAGCAAAAAACCAAAGATCGATTCAATCAGGACCTCACTCTCATTTTGTGTCACTCTGCTTCCAGCTGATACCCTCTCAGCAGACATTATACACCCTCAACAACATGCACAGATGTCATTATTGTGCTGTCTCCTGTTATTCAGATTAGAGATGCAGGCTTCCTCTGTCCCATCACCACCTCTGCAGCAGAACCATCTCACTCCTCCTTCAGATTTGCCCTAAAAATGTACCAATTTACCAAATTCACCATTGCAGTGTCTCTCCCTGCTGCAATCTAATAGTAGCTATATATGTATTGGTCCTATTGTATTTGGTTGATTACATATATTTCATCTCATTGGAGCTATATATTATTGTAAAAAAACAGAGAGGCCATACTTATATATAAAATGACCGTGCAGTGACAATCATAGGTTTGTAGTAGAGATGATCACGTCAGCAGTGGCCTGTTTACCGGCTGAAGACAAGAATGTGCCTATTTTGAGTTCATACCAGAGAAGAAGCACTTATTCTCTAAACAATGCTGGCCACGCTGTGTGATTTGGGGCTGGAAAACAGTAAACAGGAGCTCCTACAATTTACTGTCTGACACACATTCATTCAATTTATACAAATACAGTCTTATATAAATGAATCCAGATTATATTGAAATGTGTTTATTTCCTGTTATAAATTACACCACTATGGCGATCTAGTGAGATGGGTCTTATGCATAAAAGAGAAGAAGCATTCAGAAAGTATAATGCCTAAACATGAACATGGAAGAAATCCAAGAACAAACACATATTGTTTATAGATTACTTGGAAGGAATATGTAATTTGTCTTTTGTTTGGTGCAAAACTACCACAAATGGAGTCCTGAATAGACCCTGCTTCTACTAAAAGAGCAGTTAAAAAAAAACTTCAGTAACATTGTACGAGCTGAATTTGTTCTTGTGCTTGCAGCGGAATAGCCACATGAGATTCACAGGATACAAGGACAAGGGTAAGAGCAACACATGTGCCTCCAACTCATAACACTAAAAAGTTCTTGTCTGAAATGGAGTTCTGAATAAGCTTTTCAATATTAAATACACTTCTTCTGAACACAAAGTCTTTAGTCACACTGGCTGGATTCTGCTGGAGCACAGATTACCTTTGAAAATGTCCCCGGCCACATCAGTTCAGTTCTCAACTACATAAAGTATCTTTTGTCTTTTTGAAGTAGCGTCAAAATGCCACTTGACTTTAGATGTTCAAAGTGGCAGTTTTTCTAGACAAAAACCAAATGACATCTTCCTTGCATAACAATCATTTATCAACAACAGCAGAAAGAGTAATGTACCGTGTCCTCCTCTGCTCTTATGCTAATGTCACAAACCTCATGTTCCTTTAAAATATTCTTTCTCTTGGAGGCACAGAAAGTGAAACTGACTCAGATACATTCCCAATTAGCCTGGACATGTGCCTGGGCTCAAAGCTGGATCCAGGACTGTGCCTCCCGCTGTGCAGCAGTCCTATAATGGCTTAGCCTCAAACGACCCACTAACTTCATTTGCTCTCCGCATAATCTGTACTCATGCTGTCTCAAATTTATCTTCACCTTTGGTTGACAGATTGTTTGTTTTTTTTGCAACTGCAGGAAAATGTCACCAGTGAATGTGATTAATGCATGCAAACCTTTACGGATATATCCATATTTCTTTATGCATTTTTATTTGTTTGATCACACCATATTCTCTTTATTTCTGTCATTTGTCCAGGTAAGAGCACTCACTGGGCTCTGAGCAAACACTACTCCCACACAACTGAGTCAGCACGAAGCAATTTTCCAGCTAAAGACACTTTGCCAACCTCTGGGTTCACAAATATATTAATTGTGTAATGAACAGCAGCCAATTACAGTGCAGAAATAGCACCAGTTCAAAGTAGGATCATAGAAACAAAACCCAAGTTGAGCCTCGATTGTTACCTCTAGCCTAGCCGGACCTGTCTGGGGGTTTGGGGGGTCTGTAGGGGTATCACTATGTCTTGGCAGTTCCCATGGCAACGTACAGGTGACTCACCAGCTGGGGATGCAGTTGCCGTGACAACCTGCAGTGTGTTGCGGCATCTCTATGGGAGCCGAATGAAATGGTAAAAAAGCACATTGTGGAGACCTGTTGTTGTGGGTGTCTGATGTAGCAGTCTAAACAAATGAAGAGTGACTGAGGGGTTACATCAGGTAACAAAGTGTGAATATGCAACAGAACGCACAAACTATTACCAATTGTTACTAAATGTGCATTTTGCCTTTAACAGCTACATAGAAAGCATGTGTAGTCTGTGAGTCATACCAGTGAGAACTATACTAATACGTGCATTTATCCTATACAGTCCAAGGAAGTGATGTTTAAATATAGTTAAGTAAAGATGTTCAGTTTCATTCTTCACTTGTCAAAATGCATACAAATGACGTCTTTAAGAATCAAATGGGATCCATACAGCATTAGATAAGATCAAGAATATTAAATCATAGTGTTCATACAGATATACTTCCAAGTGAGGTAGGCCTGACCAATCAGAGCTACATGTGATCTTCCTTTGACTGCATGTTTCCCCATTTGCATACAAAGGACATTTAATCTGCATGATTTAAGTCCTTCTCCTTATACCAGTGCATAAATACATTTTACATTGCACCATGCTGCAGGCTTGAGCTGTGTCTCACCATTGCGTGGGCAGTTGTTGAGCCGGTGGTTGATGTCCAGTGAAGAGGGTTTCTGAGTGACAGCAGTGGTCACAGACTCATAGGGGCTGTCCTCGTCCTCCGGTAGAAAAACATCCAGAGACGGAGAGCTGGCAAACTCGGCTGAGGGCTTCGAGTCCTGCATAAGTAAACATTAAATAACCATGTTTAGATATGTTTCAGTTAATATATAACAAAAAGCATAGACAGATTCCTTATCACATTTTGCAATGTTAGAAAAATAAATAGTTTGTTTGAAAACACCATTTTAGCCCAAGGATATCGCTCAAATCCAAGCACATTTGTACAGTTGCTATGGGAGCTTTAGAGAGTAGTGCAAGGGCAGTGCAGGTCATAGAAATCATGGTTTTCTAATTAATTATAAAAAAAAACATTAAGTCTGAAATTTAAATAAAATTGTGTTGTTTATTCCCAAAACACAGAGCAATCAGCCCCACTTTAAGCCACAGTCATTGAACCTGTTCTCTGAAGCATCACATTCAGTCTCCAATAAATCTATACAACTGCAGCTCCCTAATCTCATCCACTGCACTGTGTCCCACCTGCATTCAGGGCAAATGTTTTATCTATAGGGACATGCGCAAAGTAATGCAATTGAAAGTCCATTGCTTTGTTGTTGAAAACTCAAGAGTTTGTGACCCTTTGTTTTTTCAGTGGTGTCCCATAAGGTACAAACAAAACCAAGGTTCAGGAGGTTTTGTATCTGTGAGGCAGATGTGAACCAAGGAAAAATGAAAAACAAAAAACGGCAATGGTCAGTGCCACAGAGACAAACCGTTTCGAAGCAACAAACACAGAATGCAGTAACCAACTCAAACATCACTTCTATAATAGTAATCTTAATGTGATGGTGAATAGAGGTGGAGGAGAATATAAAAATTGTATACAAAGAAAAGTAGTCTCCAGGTTGATTTCATTCGGCATACAGAAAATTTCAATACTGTCCAGATTCTGGTATTTCCTAACATCCAAAATGTCTAAACATAAATTAAGGGAAAATGTTAAAATCGTCACATTTTTACAATATAAAGCAATACCTACTGCGAAGTGATGAAAAACTGTATTCAAGAAGAGTATTGTTACTTCATAATTTTACCAAAGTAGAAGTAAAAAGTGTGGAGTTTTGTAATTGTATGATGTATGTACAATAACTATCTTACTACCCATTTTAGATTATTTTCATTGCGTTAAGTGTCGTCTGATACACCAGGTCTTGTCCACCGTGCCACCATCACTCTCTCAATTCACCTCCACAATCTTTTAACCTTTGCACATTTAGCAGCCATTAGTCTTTCTGTCACTGTCTGCCACTACATTACCCACATTGCACCAGGCCATCAATCACAAACTCAACACACTCAAAATGAATTAATCATTAGGGCTGATAGAGCAATCAGCCGTGTGATGATTTCTCGGACTCAAACCAAGGGACATTTCACACTGCACATTATTAAAAGGCCTACAAAGCTAAGCCCCACTTTTTTTGCACTCCCTTTTCCATCTCCATCAACACTCAATTAGGCTGCCATTACCAGCTAATGGTGCCACAGTCAGTCTTGTATGCTTTAGCTCGGCAGGTGGCACGGCCTCGGCTGACACTCATGTGATGTGACAGTGTGTTAAGTTGTAGCTTTCACTCAACACTAGCACCAAAAGTTCTTCTAAGATACTGTACAACAACTGTGTTTTTAACTTCTGATTATGGATGCACAATATGAGGAAAGAAAATAACAATGTTCCAAAAACAATATATGGCATGAAGAAATGATATGCTAAATTTGGTTATTAAGGTCAATTTTAATTTACACACTTAAAAAGATCAAATTAACTGATAATAAAGTCTGATTGATGGCCTGCTGTGTGTTAAAAACTCACTCAGTAACCAGGTTATTATAATACAATGTTTGGCAGCAGGTATTAAGTATGCTTGATTGCATAAGGATCGGGTTAATAACTGCTAAAAAAAACACTCACTGGCCACTTTATTAAGCAGACCTTTAAAAAAAGGTATTCCAGTGAATATGAAATATGATCTTCTGTAGCTATGGCCCAGCTGCTTCATGTTTTGTGTTTAGACAGGGTTTTCTGTAGAGCATGATATACTCTCCAACCAATGGTCATCAACAAGGCCACAAACATGTCTCTCACTGGATATTTTATCTTTTTGTATCCATTCTCTGTAAAGACATGGTTGAATTTTAATTAGTTAACTTTTGGATTTATATTGCGCTTTACAATTGCGCTTACATATACATATATATATATATATTTTTTTTTTCTATTACTCGTTCACTCCTCAGTCACACTGTCGGAGGCGTGGCTGCCAGTTTGCACCTACGGCCCGACCAACACCAATCACACACAACCACATTCATTCATAGGCAATGTGGGTTAAGTGTCTTGCCCAGAGACAAAACAAAAGCATGTGCTTGGACGGGGACTCGAACCACCGACCCTCTGGATGAAGGGCGAGCACCTACCCACTGCACCACTGCTGCCCCAAAAATCACAATGGCGCCAACAACCACCCTTTAGAGTAAGAGCATGACCATTGACTGACTGGCTGGGGACATGGTTAGATTTGAGCTCAGAAACATGTACATAGAGATACCTAATAAAGTGACCAGTAAATATGTGTTGGAAATAAGTTAATAAAATACATTAAAGTGGCAATAGTAACATCCTTCTAGGCTTAAATACATGTTTGTTGATAAGGCTTTTGGATTCCAGTAGAGTGCTCTATGCAGAACGTTTTACACAATGTGTTCCTTAAATAAAAGTCACATATAGTTAATTTCCTTTACCTGTACTGTTGTAGGTGTATTCAATTACTATCCAGACAACGCTTTGTGGGTTCAAAATCAATGGCATTCAAGCTCACCTTAAATAACTCTTTAAGCTATTCTTTGTGTGCATTCAAACTGTATATTATTTTACCTCAAGGTGCTTGTTCACACTTTATTTTACCTCACAACTTTTAATGCCAAATACTTTAAAGACTTTAAAAGAGGTTGACATGGGTAAGGGAGGCCAGGTTTGTAGTGAGAAATGAAAAGACACAGTTGGGGTGGGCAAAATATTTATCACAGTATTTGTCAAAATTATTAAATGACTGTATATTGTGGGTTATTGTGTTCAGTGGCAACACACTGAGTCAGATTTAAATGCTTGTCAGTTTAAGTTGTAATAAATAGATAAATAAATATACAATATAATATAGTTCAAACTTCAAAATGCCTTTTTAATCATAGTATATAGAAAATGTAAATAAAAAAATGTGGCACTTGGTAGGGCTGCACAATTAATAGAAAATGCTATGCTTGCAATTAGCAAATTACAAAGTCACTTCCTCTCCTCTGCAAGACAAAATATATGTAAAAAACTACCTGCTGACCTTATAAGTTTAACCTCTATGGACTCTTGTGGAAGTTTAACGGTTAATATTTCAGTCTTCTTTCAATTCTTTTAGTTAATGCTTCCAGACAGGTTCAAATATGTTTTTAAATCGTGCTGGCCAAGTACTCCCTCACCATATAAAGCACAGGTAGATCAAAGCAGGCTACAATCTCAACATTTACTACTTTGGAGTTTTGTGTCAACCCGAGTCAATCCCAAAGAGACAGGCATGAGACAGAGAGAGAGCGAGAGAGCAGGAAGACGGACACGGGAAGGGAGGGAGGGGAGGAAGCCGAGGAAGTGCGATCAGAGCAGGGCATAAACATGGGAAAGACGCATTCAACTGAAAGTCAAGTTCACGGCTATACAGTGAATCTTTGCACTTGCTTTTTCATTATGGCACAAAAGAATGATGAAAATGAGTCAAATACAAACAAGGATCAGTGTCAAATTCTGGAGCAGAGACTTTGTAACTGCCACTCTAAACTCATCCCTTATCTACTCCAAACTCAACAAGCAACTCAAGAGGTCAAAATCATAGCGGTGTGACAACAAACTTAGCTACCTTTTATTTTGAGGGGGTCCTCCTCTCCTCCTGGTTAGCCTAATTTAGGGATCAACTAACTCAGTCCCCCCCAAGCAACTCAAGTTCCCCCACAAGCAACTACCCCCACATGCAACTCAGCTCAAATTTATCCAGCGGTGTGACAAAAGATTTTAGCTACCTGATGTTCTGATGCGTCGTCTTGCCTGCTCCAGCCTCAGAAGGGGTCAACAGACAAAGTTGGAGAAAGGCTTGACAAGACTCGAAATGAAGTGGCAGTCCGACAAACAAACACAGTGGTTCTCCATTCATTTCCCTCCCTCTCCCCTCCTCCCTCTGTATCAGGGCAGAGATAGCACAGAGCGACTAGTGTCTAAGCTGCAACAGGAAGACATGGGACAAACACAGGCCACTAATTAGCAGGTCGTACGCAGCACCCGTCCAACTGAAGATTAAACGTTTGGGAGTGTGTATGTGTGTGCATGTGACGGAAGGATTGTACAGAGCTAGATTTGTGCAATAATCCAGAGCTGTGTTTTGATGTTCACAGGAGATAATCAAAAGGAATGTGACTGAGAATGTGAAAAAATTGCTGATTTTCTTTGGGGTAAAACTAGAGGTATAAAGAGTATTGCTTTTCAAAATATTAGTCATGTATAAGTAAAAAAAAAAGTATGTGTCCAAACAATTATACAAGATATCCAGAGGGACAGGGGTGGGTAGACAAGCCAGAGTTACTGGGTAATATGAGTATTACTTCAAAATACTTTAGAAGTAAAATGTATTGAAAAGTCCCTTGGAGAATGTGACAGTAATGTGCTATTTTTGTCACGTTCCAAGAACTTCTGAATCTCATGATGCTCTCTTCCTCTTTCCATTCAACCAAAAACTGTACAGTCACAAGCCTTAGACAGTGCACCAGGTTCAGAGGCCATCAGATCTGAATAGATGCTATAATTCACAGGCATTTCCTGATGGAGCCTATTTGATTAGAGTGAAAGGAGGGGCACCAGGTCAGGACAATGGACGCTCTGAGTCTCTGTGTCCGGGGGTGAGAGGCAGTCACAGGAGGACACTGCAGGGACACAGTGACCAATACAAATAAATAGAATAAAAAGCGGAAAGGTCAGTATGATATAAAACGCATGTCAAATGAAAAATGTAAAGAATGTCATGTTTGTGTGCAGCTATAAAACACAAGGGAACAAGACTACGATCTCTCTGATGGAGTCTGCATGTCCTCCCCATGTTACCATGGGTTCTCCCTGGGTACTCCGGCTTCCTTCCACCACCCAAAAACATGACCCTAGTGAATAAATGTGAGGGAATGATTGTCTGTGTATATCTCAGTCCCTGTGACTAACTGGCCATTGTCCATGGTGTATCCCCTCTAAGGCCCATTATTTCTGGGATAGGCTTCAGTCACCCGCAACCCTAACGGGAACAGCAAAGGAAGATGCATGAATGAATAATATAAAAATACTGTTATGTAGATATGGCTAGATTTTGCCGGGACATAAGCTAAAATTTAAGAGCGTTGATGGTGCAATGATAAGAAGAGCTGCAGAGGTGTAGACCGCAGTGTGAGGGATTTCCGGCTCAATTGGATTTCCCTTCACGGCTGACTAATCCGTCAGAAATCAGCTGTGCCACCCATGGGACAGTGACAGGCCCTCTTCAGAAAAGACCAGGCCTAACGTTTACCATGAGGTTGGGGAATTGGGCTAAGCTCGTACGGTGGCTTCCCCTGGCTCCTCACCTAATCCTGCGGACACGGTAGTGGGCAACAGCAATGAGCTGCTGACAGAGAAGCACTGCTGGGAGACTGAAGCCAAGTGAATACTGTGTGTTATAGGCACAGACTGGGAGCAGGCTCAGGAGTCACAAGATTCTCCATAACAATAAACTAGTTACTTAACAAAGATTATAGTAGAGATAAAATGGGGACATTAAAAAAATAAAAGCATATACCAGGCTCACTTTGTCCACAGTACATCATTTTAATTACACTTATATAGACACTAACTAAATATATAGGCAATAACTTAAAAACATTGGGGTAAAAGCACAAGTCCCCATTCATTCCAACCATGTGTCCTGTGCTTTTTATATCTCACATTATGATGATGAGAGTGTCTTAGAGGATGCTACTACTCCCACTGGTTTCACAGCAGCCTCACACACACACACACACACACACACACAGACAAGCACACACCTTTCCTATGTGAGAATGAGAGCAGGACTCCTGAGTGCAGCAACGGGACTAAGAACACAAAATATACACACTTGTATAATATGTCTTGGTGAGATTCTACATAGCGATAGTATTACACTCTACAGAAATCTAATCTAAATCTAGTCTAGTTCTGATCTCACAGTAAATCTTTAAATGTAAAAACTAAAGCAAATACATTTTATTCTATTATTATTATTATTGGAATAAACCTGCTGTTAGTTTGTTAGTGTCTATTTTCATACAGTCTTACAAAGCCCTCAAAGGAGCCCCACTCTTTCACTGGGCTTTGATGTTGTCTAACATGTTCAAGAGCCCTGGTGGGTTTCTGAAGTTAACCTGTGCCAGCATGATATTAGCCGGCCCCTCCTCACCTCCTTCAAATCTTTTCTGTCAACATCAAAAGGTCAGCAGCTCCCCACTGCAGTGCAAAAAAAATAAAACTAAAGTGACTGAAGTAATCTGCAGGTAGAGGAGCAAGGAAAGAGCTGACGTTGGAGAAGTGTGGAGCAGTGACGCACCTAAGCTAATGGTGACTGAGGATTGTCAGTGGTACAACCCACAGCTAATATCTCATGAATATCTGTGTTGCCTGGCAACCCAACTAGCCTCTCAGTTATTTTTTTCCTCACATAATGTTCCTTTCCAATATACTTAGATTTTCAGTGTTTTATTTGAATGGTCTTAACTTTATTTTACTGTCAGTCAGTGACGTTTCTTTGCCTGTACATGGCAGTGGTGCAAGGACACCTGCAGCTTTTCACAGTTCACCTAATTCAGACAAGCATGGTCTGAATGTACAGTATACATGTTACACAGTAAAAAGAAAAATCCTAATTACCATATATAAGTTAACACACAAGGCACTTGTAAATATGACCAGGCCCACACTGTCGTACCCGACAGCAAGGTGTATATCGGCGAAGCGGCCCCATACATCTGCCCCAAATGCTATGGCACCAACGGGCACCTTAATCAGACATTGTGTGATTTCTAATGGTTTTTATATTGTTAACAAGCAATTAAGAGGCCCCGCCCCCAAACCATGATAAATATGGGAATTAGGGTCACTGTGCCAAAATTCATGAGATTTTGTTTATATTCAGCAGGATTAATGGCTCAATTAAAGTGCTTCAGGGCATTCATTAGTTAATTAATTGTCATTAATTGTACAAGTGCCAAAATCTATTTAGTTCAGCATCTTCATGATATGAAACTGTCTAGAAAGGTAGAAAAAGATCTGGCAAATACCTTTTGAAATATTGCGTTCACAGCTTTAGGGCATTCATTAATTAATTACTTAATATCCACCGTACTCAAAATTCGTTCGCCGTCTTTATGATACATACCTGTGTGTAACGGATGTGATTCTGCATTTTAAAAGAGATTGCACTTTCTGACATGAGCACTGTGTACACAAATATGTAATCACCAACAACATTACTAACAATCATGCAGAAATTACTTTTTTTTTACCCTAGCAAGCACACTTTCCAGGCCATTACATTTTGGTAAAATTTTAGAGATGCATGCACTCAACGCCCTTTTTTGGTGAGTTACATTTGGTATAGTTTCCCAAGCTCAGTTTTTTGAATGAGACTCTAGAGACTAAAGGCTAGGAACAAAGCTTGGTGGTAACTTATTCTCCAGTCTTTGATGCTTCCATCCTCAGTCGAGATATACAACATTAACGCAGCACACTCCTAACTCCTTTCCTGCTTCCTTTCCTCTATCTTCCTCAATCAAACCCACACACTTATACACAAAACACCCACACAAACCCAAAGACGATGCCACATCCTTTCAACACACACGCACACAAATGAATATGCTTCATACAACCGCGCACACTCTCTCGCCCAGGTGCAGTACTCTCTCTCTCTCTAGGCTCAGTGCCAGTCAGTGAGGCAGGCTGCCAGGACACAAAACAGAGGGTCGCTTATGTGGTAAATGTCAGATGTCCCGCTGTTTGAGTCAGTGTGTATCGCACCACTTAACACCTTCATCTGCGCATTTAGCCACACTTATAGCCACAACAGTCACCGGTATAGAGGGGCAAGGGGGTACCGTAGACTGTCTGTTCAGCGCAGGGTCCAAAGAACAGTTATAGAGCAATCTTCACACAGTTATGAGGAAGTGAGACATGATGCCTGCAAATGCCCGCAGCAGGTGGGACATGACATACGGATTGAGTGCAAAGAAAGATGAATATGTGTTTTATCACAGTTGAGCATAAACGTAATTAAGACCTTCTTGCATGAAATTGTATAATGAATTAACATAATGGCATTGCAAATTAATTAGAGCTATTACAACGGGCAATTTCAGATACATTTTTACCATGTCTTCCTCTTCTACTCTAATGCGTACAGTCAAATCAATTTATTAGAACATTATATAAAGGTCACATTAAGTTTCACACAAAAAAGGTAAAGATATAAATAAATATACAGTATGCCTTTGTAATTACTATAGATTGCTTTGCTTTTGGCTGCCACAACTTCTGCTTTCCTTATAGCACGGATGGATCATATTTTGTCCTTACGGTGTGATGGATGATTTTTATTATTAAAATTATTCATAAATACATTGCACACAGAAGAAAAAGACACGCAGCCAAGGGAGGATCCTGAGCCGCCAGTAGAGTTCGTCTCCAGTGACGATTCACTCACTGCGTTGCCCACGGTAACTGGTAAAAGTATTCGCTCAGAAACATGACAACGTCTGCAGCCTGTAATTTTATTCGATTGTAGCAGTGTGTGCGATGATTGGGATGATTATCAAGTGATACAATTATGTTACTCATACAAAGGAAATTAATGATGGTGGAAATGTGCAGTATGCATACTTGCACAGACAGTATTGATTTGTGCAAAGACAGGTAAACATACTGTATTTTTACCTGTGAATGGCCGGAGAATCCTAAGTTTTGGCAGCCATTGCAAGGGGTCAGAGCCTCCCAGAATCCTGTTGGGCCACAGATCTTGTCAACTTCATCTTCCTCCAAAGCTGGAGCGAGAGGTGGTGTTGGCCGCTATAAAACAAAATAATATACTCAATGAAATAATGCTTTAAAAAATGCTGGTCACATTTTGAGTTGTGTAAGGGAGCAGCAGTGGCTCAGGAAAAGTGTGTTGCTCACTAACCAGGTTGGCATTTCAATCCCCCCCATTGTGCTGTTGTGTCCTTGGACAAGACATTTTACCTTCCTTCACTATAGACAGCATGAATGTGATTGCATGTGATTGTGGTGGAGAGTTTGATAGTGAGATATGGCTGCCACATTTCAGTGGCCCATGGGCAGCTGTGGCTACAGAGGTAGTTTACCAGTCTCTCTGTGAAGTCAATAAAATGCACTCAATTGTTGTGACTTAAATTTCTAAAGGAGTACTATATAAATAAAATATAAATAACAGCCAAACAAGCCAGCAAAAACATTTCAGAATATGTATGAATAACATACATACATAACTGTGGCTATCACATACTGTAGTTACTTAAACCAGGAGAGTAGGAGCAGGAAGACAATAATAACTTTAATGAACAGTGTGTCCTTTCCCGGGGCAGTCTGGCTCCCGGGGGGCAGCTGTGCGCAGGACTCCTCTGGCAGGAGGTGTCAGAGGGCACCTATGGACCAGCTGATATCTGCACCAATGATTCAGCACAGGACACAGGGCACAGCATATTCGATATGACACAAAAATACAAAGGAAGAAGAGCAGCTGACGGAGGTTTAACGATGAAGCAAACTATATTTAAGTAGCAGACAGCAGGTGGTAAAATCAGAGAGGTACATAACAAGGTAAATGAGCAAGAGGTAATGATGCTTCCTGGAGGAGGAAGGTCTATCATCATCAGCTAGAATTATAAAATATACCAGAGCCAGACTGGAGATGGCAGCTCAAATCAAAAGGTCACCAGTGTCCAGATTGCACAAGGTTTTCTGTAACAAGGTCACTGTGGTCACTGTGCTGCTCAGATACACCCATATAACGGCAGAAACTGTACAGACCCTATAACCTTTCATTTTTTCGCCAGATATGAGCCAGTGTAACTAACATCCAACAGAAAGGACCACATCTATTATTCATTACAGGGAAATGCATAACTGATCAATATTACATTAGTTGTCCATGAGAAACCCTCAAAGGGGGTACATCACTATTTAAGAATGTTTTTCTCCTTCAAGAAAAAGATATTCAAGCACATATTCCTCAGTGGAAGAAAACTCAAAAGGCTAAAAAGATGGTCCAGAGCCATCTGTGGTCAGCGCTGTCAAGGTTTCCGCCAGTTAGTGGCACAGTCGTTATCAGTAAATGGCACTGTTACAATAGCAACAACACTGTTGTTATGATGTGTCCTTGGGCAAGAAACTGATTAACACCTGAACAACAAATAAACGGACAATGAAGTGTGTAAAATTCATGGAAAAACCTACAATGCTTGATCAATAATATAAATATATTAGATGTCATTATCAATAATCAATCCATAATAATTGTATAACTGATGATGACATTGAAATGTGAATATGGACTCCTGTCCAAGTCTCTGTGGGCAGTGTACAATAGGTAATCGAAGACGGCTGCAGTCTAGTGTGCATGTTTTATTCATGTGTGACGCTCTGAATCACAGACTAATGGCTCTGGTCACATGCATAGACAATAACCCAGAGGCACATAAACACACACACAGACACACATACATACTGAAGGTGTCAGTAATGGAATACAAATTGGTAGTTCTCGTTCAGAACAAGGACACAAGCTGGAGTGAGATAATTATGGACTATGTGAGGGTAGCGCTGTGTGTATGTGTGTATGTGTGTGTGTATGTGTGTATGTATGTATGTATGTATGTATGTGTAAAGAATGCCATGCCACTGTACAGGATACCAGTTTTTTTTTATATTGCCTTTATTGCGTTTTAAGGGAATGGAGGAGATGATGAGCTATTGATCAGTGTCACAAAAGTATTTACAACATATTGCTTGTAAACGTGTGAATGTGTTTTAGCTCAGGAGAGAGAAATAGTGAGAGAAATCAGAAGAGACATGGCGTAATAAGGCAAGGAGAGGCACAGATGACCACCATCCCATTTGTGCAGAGGCTGTGTGTCTCTATGTGTTGTGAGTTTGTTTTGTGTGTGTGTGTGTGTGTGTGTTGTCTGGAGGCTCAGGTGGGGGTCACTGTGATGAATGCCCTCACAGTGCGTTTGACTTTCTTGACAGAGGAATTGAAAAAGCTCACAGCCCTGTGGTCATGCGGAGCTGTTGGAAATAAATTGCAAAGGCTCAGCTTATACTGGCAGAAGTCAGATATTTGCCACCAACCAAGACAACACACCAATAAAGACCAATCAGTTTCTGTGTGTGTGTGGGAAGATAGTCGGACGTAGGGAGCAAAGCAACAAGGTCAAAAATGCTGGAAGTGTAAACAGGTGCTTCAGCTTCAAACAAAATATTTACTATTATAAATCCACAAAAACACTGCAGTGTGATTTCAGTCTGTAGTTTCCTTATACAGCATAAGGGCTTGGTCTGACACTGCCCTCTGCTGACCACACAGTCAAATCACATGGGCAGTACACATTAGATTTGCACAAAAATGAACTGATCAAGCCTCAAAACAAAAAGACCCTTGGATTAGTTTGATTAAATAATAATCATAAATAATAATAAAGGAAATTAGTGTTCAAACCGAAGCAGATCCACACGGCCCTTGTTTCTATAAGCTTTTGGAAGGTCCTGAGAACCAACCGTGCCACAGCGTGTAATAAATATGTTATTATATCAGGCTGCCAAGGAAGAATGTTGGGCTATTAAAAGAAACATCCTTAAAATCAGACAGAACCTAAAACTCAAAACATATAAATGATGAAGTATGAAGTAGAGATGCTGCACCTGGCTAACTCGAGTCAGTGTCCCGTTGGGTCTGTCTGGCCGCTCCTCATCAGAAAGTCTCCCGCTGCCAAAGCTGTCCATGGAGTGAGAGGAGATGGTCTGACAGAGCTCCTCAAAGGAATAGTCCCGGCACTTTTTCATGTCATAGAGCAGTTTGGACAGTTCGCTTGTCACAGCATCATCTGAAGACATGTATGAGAATAGGAGACACACGTTATAATGTGATTTGGAAAGTTACCAAAATGACGACAGTGCACTTCTAGTCTAATCCAATTTAAAACAGCATTGCTAATCTGATCTCACCATTTTTTTACCTGTTTTTGTGAGCTATTATTACAGAAAATATTATTACAAACTGTCTAACAAAGGCAGACAGTGAAAAATAATAACTTCCAAACTCCTGCATTATTTATGTATTTAGTCCCATCCAGGCAAGTGTTTAGGCGCTAACAGAGTTAATCAGATTCTCTCACTTCTCAGCATAAATCCTGGAGGTAATCAAGGCAATTATGCAATGTGCTGACAGTTAGCGGCAGCAGATCAGCACATTATGGTGCAATACTGCTGTTGTAACACAGGGGGCAGCGCTGCACAATTTATGCCCTTACATCTCTGGAACGTTTCAGATTTTTTGTAGTAAATTTATGCACTCACTCTTGTGTCTTAGGGAGGGTGAGGCGGAGGGTGAAGGGACAGCATTTCGAGGTGCTGGGATGGGGCACTTGCGAATGGGCTCCTCCATAATGGTCCTCCTATCCAGCTCCTCCATCATGTAATCTGTAGAAGTAAGAACGTGTTTTGAGCAAGACTTAAATTAGCAAGGACAAAATAGAAAAGCCACAGGAAGAAAGAAAGCATTTCAGAAGCATTTACTGGATCAATATAATAGCACAGCTTTGAGCATGGCAAACAGACTGTGCCACATTCAATTCACACATTTATTCCCCCCCTGCCCAACATTAGCCTCGGCTAATAGGGCAGTCTGCAGTTCAAGAAGGCAATAAGAAGTGATTTCATTGAGAGTGGATACGGGAGGTCAATAGCAGCAAAAGATACATTTGATATATTTACAGTGGATTAAGACTTAAACCTGGGTTAAACCTGGGTGCTTATTATACACAAATACAAAGTACATTCAAATGTCAGATGTTGATGTCAAAATGTGAATTTCAACAATAGCTTTTTACCAGGGGAGGTTACCTTGACACACATTGTAAAATACACATTTACTGGCCATTTTGGTAAATTCACCTTTCAGTGATTTATCAATGTGAATGAATACTGCAGCTATATTTGTATGTTCAAAACAAACCAGCTGAAGAATTTAAGACAGATTGAAGAGAATGGCAACAGTAAGTCCAAGAACATTTTCAGACACAACACACCTCAAACCTTCATAGGCTTTTGTGTGTGTGCTGATGTTGTCACTTCTGATAACACAAATGGTTCTTGGCTAGTACTTCAGCTCCAAAGTCCTTCATGTTTACAATAAAGAGGTATATTTCTACACAGTGAAACCAAGTATATACATGGAAGAAAAAGAATCACAACACATCATGAAATGAGTTACCAGTGTCTGTGTTACAGCGTAAATACTGCACTGTGCTCCATAACCAGTTGCTTGTGGGTACAAACAGAACTACTAAAAGAATGTGCACACAGTATGATGAATTGCATAAATCAAATGAGAATTTATTCATAATGAGCTGCCAGTGGCAACCCCCGACCCTCAGCTGCACAACAGAGTAATTGACAGGTCTTTTTGGTCTTTGTGCGTGTGTGTCCTTTTCCATTTCCCTGACAGGAAATGGCATGCAGCTGATCTGTTCACAACTCACAGCTGTGGCTTTCTCTCTCTTTCGCAAATACACTGGCCCAAATGTAAATGTCTTAACATGCAAAAAAATATAATTAGATATAATATACATATAATTGGAAAAAACGGGTGATAACAATATGACTAGCAATATGTATTTCAACATCATTTCTGACACGACCAAACTTAACTAGGACTAGAACAGAAAAAACAAGACTGAACCAAGTCTAAACCAGGACTGAATTTCGAGTGATATTGCATTAGCTGATTTTGCAAAAAAATCAATCATTTCCATATTTAAATGCAATTACGCTGTGTTGAGGAAGGAAACTACAATGACAGCGTTCCCGTTGCTTTTTTCCCGGTTTAAGCCTTGCCTCGTGTGTGTTATTTTGAGGATGTGGCCAATTTGTTGCAATCTTAGTTTGTGCCTATCAGTGCACAATTTTTTTGTAAATGTAGCTTGTGCCTATTCATAGTCATTTTCTGACTTGTCTATCACCTGTATTTTAAATCTCAGTTAACTATGTGTTTTATAATATATACATACTACAGTTTGGTGAAAGCCTCCCCACCACAGATTATAGCATGTATCGCAAGCCTTGTAATCATACAATGACAATTCAGATTTAAAGAAGGGGTAATCTGGATAATCTGTGGGTTTTGGGGAACTGTACAATCACACAAAACACACTGCAGTGAATGTGGGAGTAACATCAGGTCATCCACAATCACTAAAAGGGTGAAGTAAAAAGAATGTGCAAAAATAGAAACACAATAATAATGGTTTAACGTCAGTCTAGTTTACCTGACAGGAGATGTGAGTTGGATTGCTATATTATACTTTGAACACTATAAAATGTGAATTGTAACCTACAGACTGCTACAAAACAACTGTGGTAAGAACTTGGCTGAACACTATGCAAACTGTTTTTGTTCTTCATTTTAGAGTAAACACCAATTACAATGTCACACTCAACACAGTAAAACGAAATTACTAAAGCAACAATGTAAACAATGTTTTGATAAGATCCTGTTCAAGAAGTGTCACACAATTTTCTTTTTCTGCTAAATCAGTCACGCCAGACACTTGTCGGGAACCAAAAGCAGATTTCAATCAAAAACCAAAAGAAAGATATCTGTATTTTAGTTTATGGACACATTTACAATGAGCTCTATACATGTATGTGGGAATGTGTGTTACCTTGTATAAGCGCTGTGATCTGCTGGGACTTGGCTGCAGGGTGGTCCCTGAGGAGCTCCAGGGCGGTTCTCCCCTGACTGTCTCTTAAATGGGTGTCTATTCCTGAAACAAACGCGCACAAATACACGTTTTGATTTTTTTTTAACCAATTCAAAAAATGAATGGCAGAGTCAGCGTCAGTCCCTCATTAGTGCTCATTATATGTCTTTGCTTAAGGAAAGGTCACATAGGACCCCCTTTAAACAGCTTGCTATTCATTGTTAAGCATATACCTTTATATTAGATAATACTTTCAGACAGTGAAATTGCATGGCCACTACATATACTATAAATATAAAAAATAACGACAGAGCATTGTGCCTCAGTTTTTGAAAAGAAAAAAATATATATTTATGACAATTTCTATATTTCAACATCCTGATCTTTTTTCCACAAAAAAATTTGACTGACAAAGGCCCATCCTGTACCCCACATATTATACTGTTATGACATCGGGCAAGCAGTTTTGTGTTGCGTGAGGGTAGTTTCAGAATCAGGACAGAGCAAAGGATTCAGGATCTAACCAAAAAAACACTGTCACTCATTGGAAGTCCTTCAGGAAACAGGAAGTAGTGGAGGGAAGTGGGTGGGAGCTGACAGCCGTATCAAGGCTACAGTGTCATACATCTGATTTTGAATTTTACCTTTGATTGTTACAAAAACAGATGCACTTTTATAGATTTTCCTCCAAATGCAACCTGCTCCCCTGTCTAACCTAGGACAAGCGTGGGGGGCAGTTTGTCCAGTTAAGAATGGATGTTCCACAAAACCATTTTCGAAACATTACATAAAAAATATTGCTGGTGTTGCTGTGATGCTCTGTCTTAGTAACGTCAAACTTTTGTGAACAGCTTAACCCACAGTAAAGTGGACCACAGATGAACACACAAGCTCACTTACGGTTTCTGTTGTGGGAAGATACATTTATAGACCTACCTGAGTCAAGCAGAAGGCGAACTACATCCATTTTCCCAAAAAGAGCTGCCTCATGGAGGGCACTGCCATTCTCCGTCTGCAAGAGAGAATTGCCCAGAGTGAATGTGGTGTTACTATAGAAATACATTAATAACTGAAGACATAGACGTCAGGAAGACATGTGGTGGTGGAAGGAAAAGCCAAAAAAGAGAATAAAACCAGAACTCATCTACTCTAGTTTATTTATTTAGATTACATTTTTCACAAAATTATTTGTATGTAAAAAAAACAACAATGAGACCAATAAAATTTCAAGCCATTACACAAGCAGGGGGAAACTAGGCAGAAACATCCCAATAATATCTTCTCGTCACTGGCCTGTATCAGCCTCTGCTGCCCCTAATGGGGAATGTGATGATGCAACACATGGAAACTATTCAGGACAGGCCCTTAAGTGCATAATCATGAATTAGTTCTGATATCGAGTCGATTATCTGGACAAACCGTAGAGATGCCTCACACCAAATAGTTTATCCAGAGCACATTTAAATCAATAAAACCAACAAGCACTAAACACACAAACCGAAGTCACCTGCAGAATAACCACATGCAAAGAAATATTAGTTTGCTGACAGCGATTGTATGCACAACAGTTTAATCTAACTATACCACAATTCAATGTATCTACTTAAATCCCAAATGTGTTTATAACATGCTGTGTGCTAAATATATACTACTGCTTCAGTAAACATGTCACACACAATTGATCTTGGTCAACACCACCACAAAGTCCGAAGTTTGACTGGCTCAGGGTAGTGGTGGTCAGCGTACAAGCTCCGAGAGGCTAAATTAAAGTGCTTCAGGCTATACAATAGCCTATTTAGCTCTGGGGCAGAGAAAAAGTGTTGTGCTATTATTAGATACATATTTGAGTTTTTCTGCGCAGTATAACTTGATTTATGCCCAGTTGAAAACTCATCACCTCTTCCTGCTCAAGGTACCCAATGAAAGCAAAAACTGTGAACTGCATGTTCATTGCTCTATGCACTCTTCCAACACATGGATAAGGGCCCTGAGAGAAAGAAACTGGCAGCACCTGCTGCCCCCCCAACGTTACGCCATTGCCCTGAACATGTCTGCTGGTTAAAGCAAGAACAGAAGCCCTGAGTATGTTACGACCTTCATGCCCGGCTTCCTGACAGCACTGTACAGATAAAACAGGGTTGAACTAATGTGCTGATTGCAATAATGAAATATGATACAGATTACAATGAGGTTGGGAAAAATACAGAACTTACTGTAGGTCAACAATGCAGGGTAGGTATACGGCTAGATACATGCAATCCTATGCTTTCAAAAGATCAATGGTAGGTAAAAGCTGGTGTAAATCCAAACAGTTTAAAAATGGGTGGCTGCCTTTTGCTGTGAGTAAAAAACCCCTTTGCCAACATGTAACTGGGTGGTACTATAAAAACAAGAATCCAGCCCACTTTCTTCACACAATCACACACACCAGATTTGACCTCTTGACCTCTGGATGCCACTTCCTGTCTTGTTTCCCTTAGTGATACAGGGTGATGTCATGAGGAATCAAGGAAGTTGATTCTCACTTCACAAGTCTCCGGGAATTGAAAGCTGGATGACTTTCTGTTTCAGAGGTGAGCACACAACAATATGGACATTGGCATGTTGTTGTTTTGATGTTTTTTATACTTTTACTAAACTAGGGGTGTGTAGCAGAACAGTGCTCGGGCAGTGCTAGCAAGGAGGTTGTAGGTTGCCAGACCAGCCATCTATTAATGGGCGGGGTTTGCATGTCCTTCCTGTGTTATTGTTGGCTCTCTCCAGGTATTGCACCAGCCAAAGACACTAATAATAACTAATAATTCTCCTCTACTAGAAAATGAATGGTTGTCTGTCAGTATGTGCTTTAATGTCAGCCCTGAGACTAACTGGTCATTGTCCAGACAGGGTTTACCCCACCTAAGGCCCGTAGTAGTGCTGGGACAGGCTACATCCTTGATCCCTAACAGTTTTAAGCGGAAGAAAATGAATGAACTTCAGATCTGTGTTTATTTCATGGCTGTATTTCTGGCACAGAGCGATCCGTTCTTCTGAAGAGATTTCCTCTCATCATTATGGAGGCAGTCAGAGGAGTAAACAGTGACTGACTTCAATAAATTATTCATTCACATCAGACAGAGCTGTATATGGCTTGACTCCAATTACTGACCTGCCCTGTCACTCTCTCACAAGCTCTTCACTTGTGAGTGTCTGCCACACCACCAACTGTCAGCTACTACCCTCTATACTGTCCGCTTCTTATAATAGGAGTATGGAGACTGAAGTGTTCTGCTCACAGGCTGCATCAATGACCACAATTCCCATTACATGTCTGGAAGTTCAGCAGCTTTGAGTGATCAGCAATAGTCATATACTCTCTGGACCAGTGCTATAGGGAACAGCATACATTTTGTTGCCTCTGCCAGTTCACCTTGCACACACAACATTACTATATTGGTTCATTGTTCACTATTATTTGATACAACAATCATAATAAGGGGTCATTAGTTTCAGCTAATCACTTTCATACTGTATAGTCTCTTTGCAATCATCAAGAAAGACATTATCATTTAAACAGGTGTAAATCAAAGACACTATTAATGACACAAAATAACATATGCTGCAGATGGCGTATGGTATAGAGGACCGTGTGAATCAAAGAAATGTAGAGCTCATCTTCACCACACACATGCAGCCTCAGGCAAAACCCCTGCAGAGATACCCAGGCCCGTTCTACACATCAGATCAGAAAATGCACACATAAATACACACCAACACACAAAAACACACATGCACAGAAGGCAGAGGAGCTGGGCCCAATGAGTCATGCTTTTCTTCTCAGTGTGAGCCTTGGAGTGACAGTGGTGTCAAACAGGTCAAGTTGTTTGTGTTTTCTAACATACACACTCATGTACAGTCAATGCACCACTAATTATACAGCTATGATATGTGTATACTAGATTTCAATATATTTCCAGATGTCCGAAGTATTGTGTGATATGGTTGGTCAATACACGGTTATAGTTCCAATACAGACTCATCCTGATACCATTGAGGGATTTATAGACTTTATAACAGAGCTCCTTGATGTGTGATTCTCCATTTAGCTTTTGATGATTGACTATATCATATATCATTAAGAATAAAGCCATCAATATATATTGTATGTCTGCAACAAGAAACCCCAGTACCACACAGGAGGAATAACCTTTATTAGACTTAAATCCCCCCAAAAGCTTCATTCAATGCTTTATGTTTTTACTTACTTTCTCAAACAAACCCTGTCAAACAAACTGTTAGTGGGTGCAGCTCAGTTGTATCCAAATAGTCCTGGTTCTTTGTTCAGTTTGGGCTGAGAGTGAAGCTTTTGAAGATTCTTTGCTCCATGTTTATATCAACAGTGGGGCGCAGGGCCCTCTCAGTATCAAACAGAGCTCACTAGAGACATACAGTGGGTTTTCTACATGCATCCAGGCTTATGGGAAACAGGCCCATGGGTCACAGGCTGTTGGGATCCACTCATTCATGTTGTTTACTAGTAGATGCAGCTAAAGAGCACAGATTCCCTTTAGAGTATTTGCTCAATTTCAAAGCAACAATCAGAATGGTTGTTGGTGATGATTGCCATTTCTTTATACAGACATTTAAAGAGAATTGACCCAAAACATGACAGTATATAAATCAAGAACAGTTCTTTGGTGAAAATGTCATCCTAATGCCAGAGGTCAGAGAAGAATGGCCGTATATAACCCTTGTTACAACTAAAGTCTATGGAAGACTATCTCTCATGCACAAAATGTCAAATGTCACAAATGTGGGCTCCAGCAGCAGAAGACCATACCAGGGCCACTTTATTAGGCATATTAGGGTGTACTTAATGAAGTGGTCATTGAGTGTATAGTGCCCAGAACAGGACTTAACCCTCCCCCCGACAGAGCAAATCAAAATTAAAACTGAATCTGTTAAATACAACTGAAATAGCATACGCACAGTCTTAGTTCTTTTTCTGTGTATAAAGCCAAATAGCTTTGTGCCCACTGTTGTCTCTGGAGAAGGGAAACAAAACCAGCAAACCGTGGCTGTTCCTAACAAGGCTTCAAAAAGAATAAGTGGTCGAAATACCCAAGACTATAGTATTTGTTAGTGTCCAGACAAAAACTAAATACAAACAAAAAAGTGCTTAGAGATGCCCACTCCAGAATCAACACTTAATTCATTGATTACTTTAAGTCAAGGCAAGGATTTAAGCTGCACATTTAATGATCAAAGATACAGGACTTCCCAGAAACACCCCCTCTCACTCCTTCTCATCTCCTCTCTTCTCTCTACACTAAAAAGCAACTCAAAACAACCTTCTCAATTCCCTTTTATTAAAGCCAAGATAAGGTTTTAAAATATTCAGTGTGAGATGAAAGGGAACAATCATAGATGCATCAGATTTACAAAAGAAGTGTATCTCCAGTCACCTTCTCCCCACACAAAGAAATCAGATAACACCAGAGAAATGTCAAAGGCAAGTGAGACTTTATACAAGGTTTTGAAAAAGATTATGCCCAGCTTTAAACCTCCAAACACTCTCAGTAAACAGCTCCGTTCACTGTGGCTGTGTGTTCTCACTGCAAGTTATTTCCATAGGCCTAATGTCCAAAGAAACGCATGAATCTTTAAATTGGCTATAGTGAGCGAATGTGAGAGGCTATACTATCTCTTGTCTGCTCCTTCTACTAGCTATTATCTATTGCATACTCCATATAGGCCTATAGTTGCAGAGTGAGGGTCCAGCCGCATTCACATCTTGGTAGAGAATGTATTAATGAATAATAAATGAATGATAACTTTTGCAAATTCCATCTAGTTTCTTCTTGGACATTTTGCCAAATCTAATGTTAGTGTCCTTAGATATTATGTAAGGTCAGAGAAAACATTATGCCTCTGGCCACTCCTATCAACACACACTCTCATAAATCTTCCTTTAGTCCCTAATAGAGGGCAATCAAAGTCATGTTTCCTCTTACCACACAGTTGACATCCATGCACGCCTCGAGCAGTGTCTGCACGGTGCTGTGGTGCCCGTTGCGAGCGGCCAAGTGAAGCGGAGTGTGTCGCCGAGTGTGGCTGGTCATGAGGTTGGGATGGGCGTTCACCAGCATGCATACCACCTGTCAACACAAGAGAGACAATAAGAGACACACTTAAAGTAAATTAGGTCAATATGTAACATTTTATACGACAGGAAGGTGTAGCAGTAGCTCACAAAAGTATAGCAAGTTGCAACAGCATAATATTGTTCTGTCCCTGGGTAAAACACACAACCACCTTGTCAAAGAATGAATGCCTAATGTGTAGGTGCCCCTGGGCAGCAGTGGCTAGAAAGGTTACTTAATAATGCATAATATTATGGCATAGGTTCATAAAGAGGACTATTAGTTTTAGTGGATTCCTTACTAGTGTTAAGGGTTTTGTGGCTCGGTGAGGATTGCCATTTTGACCCCCTAATACTAGGGAGGCACCAATATGGAATTTCTTGGCCGATACCAATGCCAATATTACCAATCTGACCGATACCGACATAGATAGCTTGTAAACATGTATTTTAATGTATTTATTAATTAGTTTTACTTCACTTAATGACCCTAAAAAAGACTTTTAGAATGGGCTTTTCTTTCTCTGACTCTGAACCTAAATATTAGAAGATATCCTTTCAGAACAACAGATTACCATCAGCCATCTGTACAGGCCGATATCGATATTAGTACAAAAATTTATTATTGGCTGATACCGATGTTGAGTCGATATATCTGAGCATCATTACCTAATACTATTGCGAGATGGGTCCGATGTCCTGTTGGGCTGCGCTAGTTATATAATGTTGTAAAATGCACAGACAATTGTCATACACATTATCCTTACTCATTCTATATCGAGTGGTTTCCTCTGTGAGCCTTTGTTGCATTAAAACTACTGTCAATCATCTTCACAGTGGGAGGTCCAATCATGGCCGCCATGGTGGAGCTCTACCTTTGTGCATGATGATGTCTTTAATAAGACGGCTCAGCAGCAGATTCCCTTTTATTATGCATCTTTGTGTGAGTGCTCCATGTTTGTGCTAAACTTTTGCCCTGTTGGTTGCTTCTCCACACAGCTGTATCTTCCACCATAGGGATTTCCCTTCATTATTATGCAGAGCAAGTGAGGGCGAAATACCACGCTGCCATTATAAATTATGCATTTACTTTCAGGCAAACCTGTAGAGCTGGACTGCAATTATTCACTCCTTTTGGACGTGTGGCTATCTGTAAAACTTGTGAAGATTTTGTTAGTTAAATGACACCCATTCATACTGGTGTGTTTTGAAGTCCAAGCACAATGCATGATACTGGCCACTTTCTTAGGTTATTCCTCGTACCTAATAAAGTGGCACCCAGTGAAGGTCTCCTACAGACACATCCAAACATCTCAAACCATTCTCTGACCCTTGGCATGGAAAACTGCCGTTCACTGGATATTGTTTCTTTAGCAAACTATTCTCAGTAACCTTGCACATGATTTTATATAGAAAATTCCATTAATTAAATCCCCTTTCTTCCTAAACAAACTAAACACACTGATTCAGTGATTCTAATTGACCCCACAAGCAGGTGGGACCTAATAAAATGGCCACTACGTGTATTTATATCTGCCGCTCCCATTTTGAAGAGTGGACCTGCTTGCTCTGTGCTCCCCATTGTTGTCCTGGGAAGGTGCAGATGGTGTCACCAGCTGGTCCTCTTCACCTGCCAACCAGTCTCAGTTTATTTCAACATTATACATGCAGAGGTTCACAAGAGCCCTTACAATCCTGCCATTATAAACCACAGTTGATGGCTAAGCAGTAGTTGTTGTTATTATTGTTTTGTCCTGCTCAGCATTTCTCCCACTTCTGTGATCTTACTATGGGCTCTCTCCTTTAATACTGCAGAGCATGGATTTGGGCCTCTCCTCTCTAGAGACGTATTTGAGTAAAAGCCAGCTCCGAACTGCTATTTATAACAGTGCTTCTAAAATGGTCCGAGACACAAAAGCTGTAACATGAAATTGTGTGAAAGGGTGCTAGGTTTATTTATAATAAACACTGCTTAATATAAAAAGGACAGTTTGATAATAAATTGTATATAGTGCATATTTCAATTTTTTTTAAATGTATTTTATATATTTTTGCCTATACTATTGTAGTTCACTGGTATGTTTCCTAGACTCTTTGTTACTAGTAGTTTGTAACTGAGCTACTGGGACCAAGCCATTTCCCTTCTCAATCTATAATATTTACAGTATCTAAATCTAAGATGAGATGGTATACTCAATAGAGTTAATTAACAAAATGAGTAGTAGCTAGTACTCTGTTATAGTGTGTGCTTCTTACTGACCTGCAGTCGTCCATAGAGCGCTGCTAGGTCCAGAGGTGTTTCCTGCCGGCTGTTCCTCATGGTGGGATCAGTGAGCTCCTGAAGCAGCACTGAGACCACGTCCGAGTGACCGTACTGGGCCGCGCAGTGGAGCGCTGTCTCCCTCTCATGGTTCTGTCAAAGAGGTCAACACAAAACATCAATACAAGAATGAAAACATAGGAAGAGGAAAGCTAAAAGAAGAAACACTTGGTAAGACAAAACAAGGTGAAATTCAAGATATGTTCATTTCTTGCAGAAACCATATGAAAGTGTGTCATGGTCAGTAAATCAGTCTGCATGCTCAGATACCAAAGGATGTCAGGGCTGTAAAAACTGTCAGGGGGAAATACATTGCTTCCTGGCAGTGTAACAAAAACTAGTATATTCAAAGTAACCCCTGGGGGACATATAGATTGCTACTCGTATTTTAGACAGCTGAATTGTTTTATTTCCTTATCATTCCACTGGTCAGACACAAACAAACTTGTTTGGCAATTTGACCTTGAATGTGGTCTTTGCTGCATCATTCTTTCACTGTTTGTCCCCAATATAACAATAACACTGCTTCTAGTTCTAATTCATCATTCTGTCATACATCATTATGACAATGGCAAAAGGTGATTTTAAATTAGGAAAACTATTCGTTAACTTTTAGAAAGGTTGCCGTCAGAAGAATGCACATTGCCTCTGTAACCTTAGAATGAAAACAGCCTAGACTTTCAAACTGGCTGAGACACAGAAGAATCATATTCAATCACATTGAATCAATAACAAACAAATGATTTGTGGATACAATAAATGTTATAAAATAGGCATAAAATATATGTATATATAATGTGAGTTTAAAACAGGCGGTAGAGCAGGTGTATCTACACAACATTTGATTTAGTTTATTTTAGTCAGTAATGCATGTCAGTGCAGTGAGCTGTTGTTAAGTTATTGTAATCTTTTGCAAATGCATATCAATATTTCTATCATGTCAGTTTTTTATCTACACCCATGATTGTCCTTCCACTTTTATATCAGATCCATTTCCTGCCCCGAAAGCCTCTTTCTCAGTTTGCATGATCTCACATGTCTTAACACAGTGACCACACACTGCTGCTCATATCTCATTCCAGCCTCCTTTTTTTACTCACTTTGTCCCCAGAGCTAAGCTCCCCATCACAGCAGCCTCCCCTCCACCAAACCCTGCTTCATTTTCCCCAACTCGAGCAACTCGAGATAAAGAGATACTGTATGTTCGGCCGATATAGACCAATCACACGTGATGCTGCAGCAGGCAACCTCAGCCTCACCTCCTCAGCCAATTGGACGGCAGCTTTCCACACACCCCTTCATTCATGTTAAAGTGAAAGCTTCCAGGAGTAGGTCTGATATGAGCTCCACTGTGTTCACTATATTCACAATAATTACATACTCGTGAACACACTGGTGCACATCTATCACACTAATGTAAAGTAATTGGCATGCATTAGGTTTAATAAAGAATGTTTACTGCAGGTCCTGTATGGACTGGATAGGATCATCTGCCAGTAGGTACCTTGACTTTGATCTTATCTAATTCACTGTGATTAATTTACCATCTCAGGGTGCAAATGTACAGTGGACGATCAATAATAATGTGCACATAATTGTCTATTACAGGATTTTACTTGATGAATGTTATTAGTATACTAGGAGAAAAGATAATCACATATTTTTTTTAAATATATTTATTTATTATTTAATCTGCTGCAATAATAGCCATTTTTAGCATTAAAGGGGGGTTTTGCATTGTACAGTCAAAATGTTTTTTATTATTGTAGTTTTGAATATTTCTGGCAGTTTTAATAAAGAAAAATTGTTCATTGTTTCCTGTTAAAAATTTCAGAAGCTTGATTACTTATTTACAAATTTACAATTGCAATCACAACATTGTCAAAAACATATGGAAATCATAATTCAACGGTTGGCCACTGAGACATTGGACTTTTAATGTTATGGTCTATCTGCTTCTGCTTGACAAAACACAATAAGGCTTTGTCAGGCTAATATGCAACACTTGGCACTGACAGCTTAAGATAGGAAAACCTTATTCCCCGCCAGAGAGAAGGGCCACTAAGAATGCAGAGATGGACTGATTGAAGTGCAGGAAGAGGAGAAAGAGATATGATATGTGAGATTCACACAAAAACCAATATATTTCCATTACTCTGCGCCTGACAACTATTCAATTTCATCTTACCATGTGGTGTATTGTTGCTGATTGGAGTCGGTGCAAAAGCCATCCACTAAAAGCACACCATATGTCTATACAAATTGACTTCATAGCCTTTTTTCAGCATTCAGAGTCAATACAGTATATGCCATGTAATAAAGAAGCATTGGTTTGTTTAAATCTATAAATACACTGGGGCATACAATAGGGCTGCACAAAATATTGTTATCGCAGTATTGGCAAAAGTAATATCCATATCGCAATAATCTTATGGTCTTCCATTTGACAGATAATAATAAATAAATAATCCAGATAAAACTGTGGCCAAATGAATACATGAGAAAAGGTCTAATTTAGTCTTGGTTTGGTCCTGATTTAGTCCTGGTTTAGCCTGGTATGATGCTGGTTTAGCCTGGTTTGATGCTAGTTTAGCCTGGTTTGATGCTGGTTTAGCCTGGTTTGATGCTGGTTTAGCCTGGTTTGATGCTAGTTTAGCCTGGTTTGATGCTGGTTTAGCCTGGTTTGATGCT
>JAVQKC010185417.1:0-16633 GCA_036025475.1 Philypnodon macrostomus | reverse complement strand
TGAAAATGATCCGGTAATTCGTTTTTGAGTTATCGCGTTCACAGCTAGGATCTGCGGACGCGGACGCGCACCGACGTGATTCCATAATATCGGCGACACGCTGTTTTCGCCGATATAATTACCTAAAGCTGTGAATGCATTAACTCCGAAAGTGCCCAACAGCAAGGTGTATATTAGCAAAACACACCCATACATACGTCTGCCACAACTGCGATGGCACCAACGGGACCTTAATCAGACATTTGTGATTTCTAAAGGTTTTTATATTGTTAACGAGCAATTAAGAGGCCCCGCCCCAAACCATAACAAACATGGGTCTATTTTACTTTTTTGATTTATACACTAGCCCGGATCACTGTGGCAAAATTATTTTTTATTAGTATTTTTATTGAGTTCACAGCTTTAGGTAATTTATAAAAGAATTACTTATTATTATAATATATTATTAATATTCATCGTAGAAGTACCAAAATCAATCCAAAGCTGTCTTTATGATATGTATCTGTGTAAAATTTGAAGCTGATCTGGCAATTCGTTTATCACTTTCACGTTATGATTCCATAATATTGTTGTTTGGCCGATATAATTATTAAGCCTAAATGATCAGTACTATGAGGTAATAGGGTTATATATTTAAGGTTCAAAGCAAATCCAGGCATGTTAAATATGATGTTAAAGATGATGTTAAAGATGATGGGCTCACTTTTGTTGAGCTTGAGGCATTTTCTGTTGATCCACCTCTGTTAACTACTCCTAATGGATAATGGCTGGAATGAGTCCATTAATCCTCTCATTCATGTTGCCTGTGTCCAGCAGCATCAAATCTACCATCATTACGTCCCATTACGGCTCCGCTGACACCAGTCGCTCGTATACAGCCTCCATCTAATCACATTAGGACCGAGTGTAATTACGATCCTTAAACTCGATGTAAGGGAGGTGTGGGAAAACATGATTTATACCAACCAAGAGGCTCGCTGGAGGTCTTTGAACATGACAAGTGGCATAAAAATAACTCCTCCAATCAGGTTCAACTGGGCTCTGTTCATGTGTCATTGTAGCCTCGGTGCCTGTACTGTTGGTTATTTAAGCTGTGAAAAAATATCTTATTGTGTGCTTTAGAATGTGTGAAAAATAGTAAAGAAATACTGTGGATTTAATCTGTTCATTTTATCATGAAAATGTGTGAATTCATAGTTTTTACAGTGAAAAATGCTCAATGCAACAGTGTAACAATGTTGTCAAATAGGAGGTATTTTTCTTTGTTAATGTTAGAAATGAAGCAGCGTGTCAAAGTGGAAGAAATATTACTCTACACAAACAATATTTTCTTTTTTGATTTATTGTGTTCAATAAAGGTATGCATGCTGTAAGCATGTGTGATATACACTTATTCTGACATATTTGCACCATATATTTTTTATACTAAACTTTCAGCATTTTCATGAAAACAAATATACTTTACACCTTATTGAGACTTAAGGAGAAGTGCAAATGATGGTGAGCGTTAAGAAAGTGATATTGTGTTGCCTGTTGCTTTAAAATACTCTCTATTTGGGATTAGTGAAGAGGACTTTGAAGGCACGCACAGTGCATGGAGCACCAGGGCGACCTAGCACTGCCTTGAGGAGGGAACCAGTGGTGGCTTACTGTAGTGTCGATTGGCTCACAATGACCTACATTTATCTCAGCAGGTGAACTATATTCAGCTGTGCTCTCTTCTGTCACACATTCATTTGACATCAATGTCTACAGTGTGTATGTGCACATCTACTAGACGTATATACTTGCTAAATATAGTGACAGTCTTTTTGAAGGACAACTTCACAAAAAAGCCCTCAGACCAGAGTGAGAAAATGTTTAAACATATCCTCCAACACAATTGTCAATCAAAGTAATATAGAGCTGTAAGATTAGTTTTAGATGTTCTTGCTGTTCGCAGGACGAGACAGGCAAAATGACCCAGCACATTATATTTTAACCACAGAACATTTTAGCTCGGTTTGTGTTTGTGCATAAAACCCTGCACTAAATGAACAAACAGATTGATATAAAAGATGAGGTTTAACCAGCTTTGACCTGGAATCTTCATTTTAAGAAACCCAGCTAAGCTTAAGGCCAATAAACACGTGTCACGGGATTACTGTGTTTACCGCCTGACGTGTTTTGCTTTTCTTTGGAGCGAGCGTGAAAGAAAGCCACAAAAAGAGCTGTTGTGTCGCAGGCTGCCAGACATGTGCTAGTGTTGACGTGACAATGGTTTGTGTTAGTGCGAGGCTGTTAGTGTGACTCGGCAGTATCGTAACGAAGAACAAAACATGGACTAATCCAGATCCCTCGCACTAGTGAAAAGCCACTCTGACCTGCTTCTTCTCTTTTCTGTATTTCTTTGAAAAGGTTATGAACAAACACTTGAAAGTGAGAGACAAGAGGCAAACAAACAGGAAGTGTTCTATTATCGGCCTCTATAACTGAGCCGCTCTTGACTCTTCCGGGCTCAGTCTCCGTATGTGTTCTCATATTTTCCCGGTTTCACCCAAACCATCGTACCTTTCCATTTTCTGCATCTGTAACCCCACTGGCCCCTTAAGCCCTTGGACAAGACAAGAAACTCAGTTGTTCAATATTTCACGACTGGTGTGAGGATGTTTTATTCACTGTGCCCGACACCTGCTGCCACTCACTCATAACAGGGACACATGGTCGCCAAGCTCAGGGTCAAGAGAGTATGTCTGGGAGAGTGATGTGAAGAAAGCTGCTACTGTGACGTGACCAGTGGCACTATATATGTGAATGACACTCATCATACAGAGAGGTCAGTGTGAGAAGTGAAAAGTGCATCTATCAGCAAGGAGAAATGAAACATGCAAACTTTGATCCCAAGGCTGACCAAAATCTTCCCTTTGTCATTTTACAAATATAGAATAACACAATGTATTGTCTTTGCACAGTCAATACTACAAACGACTAAAACTACTGTATTTTAATTGACATGTTTATTGTACAGCAACATAGTTCATATCGGTGATTGGGGTGAGTTAGTGAATGTGGGGGGGTGACCAAAAAGTGCACTTTCCCTGTGCAGAAGCATTAGCCGCAGCAGGCTTTGAATCAGCGAGACACGTTCAGTAATTGGAAGCATTTACAGTAAAAGGTAACTTTCTGACAAAGGAAGTGTGACTTTATTTTATTCTGTGAAATCACAGTGTTTGTTACTATAGCAACAGCAGCACAATGAACTGAGCATTTCTGCCAGTGACTGATTTATGACGGCTGCGAGACATCCAGAGAAACATCAAGTCTAAAATCAAAAAGAAGTGGAGGCGACATATCAGAAATAATAAAAGAACATATTGCATAGAAATTTATATTGTATAATATTTGAACAGAACTTTCAATAGAAAGTGAGGCGTGATATGCAAATTCATCTAAACAACAATATAGCTTCATGCAAATTATGATTGAAGCAAACTTTATCTTCAGGTTTGTATAACTCTGATTTATAACAAGTCTGATGAAGAATATTTACTGTTATTTCACAACTACTAAAGATAGTTAGGCCTACGCTGTCGTATCCAACAGCAAGGTGTATATCGGCAAACGGCCGGCAGCAACTGCTGGCACCAACGGGCACTTTAATCAGACATTGTGTGATTTCTAAGGGTTTTAATATTGTTAACGAGCAATTAAGGGACTCAGCCCCCAAACCATGCCAAACATGGGTAGGGTCTAGTTGTCTTTTTTGATGTTTGTGAAGGATGTTTTTTGCTAAATTCTTTCAGTCTATAGGGGCCGCTTTAGAGATAACTGCCATCATACTGGTCAGATGTGTTCAGCCGGGGGCCCTAATCGGGCAAAGCATGCGAAAGTTAAAGGCTGTCAAATAGACCTGACTTCCCAATTCAATCCAAAATGACTGACTTCCTGTTTGTTGTAGGGTGGGGCCATAATACTATTTTATATTGGGTACACTGTGGAGAATCACTGTACCAAGTTTCATGGCTCTCTGCCAAATTAAGTGTGTCCTTTATTTGACCTCTGTAATTTGCCTATGTACATTAAATATACACTAGCCCGGATCTCTGTGCCAAAATTCATGCGATTTTGTTTATGTTCAGCAGGATTATTGGCTCAATTGAATCTTTGTCCCTTCTCACAATAAACAGTTATTATTTATTTTCTAATAAATGACATGTTAGTCATAAATGCATCACATCAGTATTTGTGCCAGTGTTTTTATATACTGTATTCTTTTTAACTTTAACTTCTGGGGACAGGGGGTCTTGAGGCTCTTTTTTCTGGAACCTCTGAGCTAGACAATCACCCGTTATTTCAAACACATCTCACTTCCAACAGTTCAGTGTCTGAATCTTCATGCTGCTGACCCCTCTTACCCATCAGTGAAAAAATGAACTGGCAAATGATAAAAAAATAAAAGCTTCATCACGAGTCAATCAGGGTTATGCTCCGGAGATTAGGTCCACGTACATCACCTAGACCTGCCAGCCCCAGAGCAACAAGCAAATACTTTACACGGTCACGTCTGGGCGCTCTTCCTGCTGCCCAGACACACTCGGCCGCCTAATTACCGAGCGTATTGAACTGAATTAAAGGGAAGCACAAAACACAGTCTCGTCTGGATAGAGACATTCACACAAGCCTGAGTCCTAATGCAAATCATAAAGGATATCACCTGAGATAGAGCTTATAGGCTGATTAGAAAAGTTTTGAAAGTGCAAATGGTACTTTAAAAGGCCCATAATGTTTGTTACAACTCTTCAAGTGATACTAAAGTGATCCATTAATCAAGAAATCAACTTTCTTATTTAAATGAAGAGGGCTTGTTGTGTCTCGATGGCAGCAGGCAGGAATAAATAATGAGTCAAATAGGACTGCAAAACAACTTGATTAGTGTATACCTTATATCATACCATTTGTTAGTTATATAGGCCAGTTTTGTTTTCCAAAGCATTATATATATATATATAAAAAAAGATGTTCTAAGCTAAATGCATTCTTTGTCTCCACATTAACACACTTGATTTATAAGGTCAACACATACATAGAATTCATTTAAATGTTTTAGTCAATTGTGGTGAAAGGTATGTAAGGGTTTTGTAAAATTATATTCACAACTTTTATGCAACATCTGGCATGAAAAGTATTAATAATACATTATTAAATTCAAAACGGCTTATTCTTTATAACATTACCATAAATTTAAGACCAAATGTGACCCTAACCCTAGCCCTAACCCACTCCAACCTAACCTAACAAACACAATCATACAGAGGCAGAGTGGGTAAAGGGCCTTGCCCAAGGACACAAATGGCAGAAGGAAGTAAGTTGAGGAGAGGATTGAAATGCCAACGTTTGTGTTTGTGCAGTAACTTCAAGTGAAGTGAATGACTGGTCTTGAGCACTGTGTTCAATATACGTAATTATCACTAAAAAAGAAATCATAGGATCAGCCCGTCCTTAGCATCCTCACCCCTGAAGTGACCTCTTCTGCAGCGGCGATAAACAGAGTCCATCTGAGGCGTTCAAACAAGAGCCACAACAAAGCATCTAATGAGATCAAAGTAGGAAGCTGGTTCGTCCCAGCGTGATTCATACATCACACCCACAGTCTATGTGTGAGATGGTTTCAAAGAGCTAGCCGCGTGTCACAAATTAGCTGGTGATATGCCTCAAATTAGTTTTTGTTCTGCACTGAGCCACACTGACTCCGAGAAATCGAGACTGTGATGGAGGATGGGACTAAACAGAAGCTAAAACAGCATGCAGCAAGTGTAAGGACAAAATATGCCAACACAAATATACAAAGATTCTATGATTTATTTATTTCATCATCAAAATTCACACTAAAAATGACAATGATATTATGCTGTTAGAAAACAACAATTATAACCACTATAGGAAAGATGGCTTTTGAGCTTCACTTTTTAACTCCACTAATTCAATAATTCAATAATTCAATAATTCTACAAAACCGAAGCATTCAAGCTAATAAAGAACTACAATTATTACGAATGGTTATAATTAATGAAGGCTTCAAATGAACAGTAACAAAGTGGTTATCGCGCCTACATTTAAGCAAGGAGGTTTGACTCTTGGGCAGTCTCACTGTGGAGTCTGCATGTCCTCCCTGTTTTAACGTGGGCTCTCTCCAGGCATAGGCGCCGTTCGTGTGGGGCTTGAGCACCTAACCAAATATCTGAGAACCCACCCAAAAATACACCCAGCTGTGCCCAAGTGCAGTCAGTCTACATGTGTTTTAACATAGGTCTATATTATTATAGATTAATAGATTTTTTTTTGTGATGCTTTTTTCGTTTCCAGCATCATTCACTCACTGGGGCTGTCTGGCGCACTGACCCCGAGTGCGCACACGCCGACAGAGAGCCACGTATCTCCATGAGCGCATGGCGTATCGGGGCTGAAACAGGTGAAACGACATATCCCACAGATTAGCCTAGATTATCACACCAAAAACAGCTACGTTTCTTCTGTTTCACTGATCTACATTAGTCTGTGCCATCATTTGTGCGAAGACTCAAGAACAGACCAGCCGCCTATGCGTATAACACTGTTTTTAACACTCCAGAAGAATTCCATTCCACCAATTTTAGGTTCTATAGACATCAGCCACCGTAAACTGCAGCTTAATCTAAGCCCGAACCACGCAGTTTGAGACACTCAGCTCACTCGGTCTTCCCCATGCGAATCATGCTCCACGTCTGCCCTGCTCTCCTCTCGTGAGCCTAGAAACATAGTTATTGAACATGAATCTATTATTTTCTGAACAATATCGTATCAGAAAAACACCACAGACTCTCGCTTATTAGGTTATAGCCATGCTATATTTAATTCAATAGGCTTATATTTGAAATGTAGGCCTAGATTATAGGCTGCCGTTTTCTTACATGTAAAAAATCTCAAACTGCACAGCACACGTTTTTGTAGGTTATTATTATTACAGTAATAGCCTGTGGGTCGTAAAGGGGATGAAAAACATACATACGCGCCTATGTCTCCGGGTACAACCTTGATCCCAAACACAAACACACTGAAAAGGATTAATCAAAGAATCCTTAAAACATAAATCAATTTTACTGCCTTGACCATATAAACTACATACATGAAAAAGTACTATAAAATTATAACCTACAAGCACTGACTTTGTGCAATTGTTTGAACTGACAACAGGCGGTTACTCAAGACCAAGAGTCACATGTCTACAGCCCTGTTCAACCACCAGCCACTTTATATGAAACACCAAACCCTGGCATAGGAGATCCACACAGATGCATGAGCATGAGATAAGCAGTTAGTCAGCACTGGATATTTGCTAAGGACCACCATTGCTGGCACCATGCTGTTACAGGAAACATTAATGGAGCAACATGTGTCCACTTTAAGTATAATAAAATCGATAACCATCAACAAAGTCTGGGCTGCAAAAAGGCATTAGAGGTTTTAAGGGTGATACTTTTCACCTTAAAATAAAAATCCATACATAAGCAGCAAAAAGACATTGGCCATAAAACGGTCATTTATCATGTGAACTGGAGGGGCTTGCGATATGCTTTTACAGTTACTGCAGAGAAAAAACGAATTCCTTGCAAAACGTGCAGCAAATACAGGGGTTTTAGCAAATGATAGTGCTTTTTAGATTATCAACCGACCATGGCTTGCTGTTTTTCCGCTTGACAAATGAAGTCCCCTGCTGTTGTGCACAATCATTTTGATTCTCTCTGTCCACCAGCTCACAAGCCAACCAAAGTGAGGTGAGTTTTTAAAAGGACGGAGCCTAAAGATAAATGCTGCTTGAATAATAGAAGAAATGACAGCCATTACTACAGTACTGTAAGTGCAGTGCATGAAAACAGCTTGAGAACAGTCGAGGCAATTTGTCAAGATGATTCAGATTTTCCATGTTCTCTGGGCTTTCATTAGTGTTCCGAATGCATTTAAGTGATTATATTCAACAACACTTTAATTTTGTTCACCTCGATTCACAAATGAAAATGTTTCGTGAATTTGTGCCACTTCTTCCGTTCGCTGACTTGCACTAGACTTCTATTGAGAGAAAATTTCCGACTAAATGCACGCTCATTCATTCGTGACTGTGTTTTGTGGCCGGCGGAGTTGGAGTGAGTTGGGGTCGCTGATTTTGAGAGGGATTTTTGAGCAGAACGGCCACAAGGCAGCTCCAGAAGAGAGAACCGGTGGGGGGTACACAGGCCCTAATGCACTGGCTTTTAAATATAAAGCCGCACATTAAGCTTTCATAAGCTTCCCACTGGCTCCTCTTGTCTGGAGAGCTAGCCAGCAGGAGAGCACATACACTCAGTAGTTAGAGAAGAGTTCTTAACATGCAATTATACAAAGACACATAGAAACTGAGTGAACATAAAATCACATGTTAGTAATATACTGTAATGGCATGTAATTGTAAATCTGCTTAATACGTAGTTCACCTGAAACCTTTTAGTCCGGCAACTTTCAGAGCAATTGTAGATAGTTCAAGATGTTGGTTGAATGTTTTTTATCTGTGCTTTTATGATTTAATATGATTTAGATATAATGACTAATATATATTAATTTCCAATTAAGAGTGTATGCTACTTTGCCATAGATCACTTAGTTCTCTGTTGCCAAGGTCAATCAGAAGTCTTTTTCTTAACCACTCACTAAATACTGTATATACCACTTATTCTCAAAGAATAGATGAGTTATTTTTGGTTGAGCCCTTGTGAGAATCAAGGTCATCTCTCATGATCAATTATTTAAAGCCTGCACACAGTTTCTTTTCCCATGTACACCGCATTTGTTTACAGAGACTCAAAGTGGCAGCATTCATTTCTATTCAGTGGGTGTTTTCAGGGTCACAGGGTCAGTCAGCTGAGTCTTCAGAATTCATAACTGCTTCAGCACTGCAAAAAAACCCAGGAGATTTTTAAGTATTGATTTGGAGATCAGCTCAGAGAGCAAATACATAAACACACAGAGCCAGATTCAGCCTGCTCCTCAAGTCAATACTGTAAAGACAGATGGTGTTGAGGGGGATTTAAGAGGATACTACCAACTACGACTAATAAACAAATAACAATTTTGTATTGTCATTTTACTTACTTAATTTACTATAGAACAAATCATAGACATCAATAAATACTGACCACCATTAGTGTATATGACTAAACACAGCCCTGATTGGTCATGAATTTCAGTACTGTGTCATTTGTCTCGAAATGGACACAGCAGACCCTTAGAGTCTAGCCCTAGGGCCAGTAACAGACACGTTCGATTTTAAATAGCCTGCAGCCTGACATTAAATATGTACAGTGAATGGCCACTGATCATACAGGTTCAAACACATTTGTTTTTTCCTTTTTCAAGTGCTCAGGGGCACTCACAATACACTAAATACAAACTAAATATAATATGAATTGGCAATTCATGTTTCTGTTTCCAACTATATCATGACATATGGCTGCCCTGTTTTCGTGCATAACCTGAAGGATGAATAAAACCTTTACTTAAAACCCCTTACATACTGATCAGCACAATCACTAACAGGTACCATAGTACAAAGACAATGCTATCTTTCTCAGAAACACAAATGTCAGCAGTATGTGAGACTATCATAATTGGAAACACAAAATGTTTTAATACCTTGTTATCACTTACACAAACTGACCTGGGAACCACAGATTTTATTAACTAGATCTCATCACATGTCTATTTTTAACAGCACAGCAATATATTTATGTTCTGCCAGATGTGTGATGTGCGACAGGCTTGTGTGTGCATGTTAGTGTTGACAAGTTAGCAACTAGAGTGTGGATGCTCCTGAGCCAGCAATGTCCAGGGGAGAGCTAATCCTGCAAGTCCAGACAGTGAGATAGTGTCAGGGTCGCCTCTGCAGCAGCGCAGCCTAAGTCTCTGCACTCGTGTTTTATTCATGCTCCTTCACAAACACTAGATCAGGTGTCTCTTCTTGTATGTGTTTTTGTAAGGCTATTTTTCAATGCCTGTGTGTATTGCTTTTAGGAATGTGTGCTACAACCAGAGGAATACACCCTTGCTTTGAAAATGTACTGAATAATCAATGATAAAATGCTTTGGAAGGGAAAAACACTGTTGCTATTGTGAAAAATCCCAGATACGGGAAATAATGACTTTCTGCAGCCAAAATATAGAACCACTGCTTAGTGTTCAGCCAGATTCAGTACATAATGGACAATCAGGGAGTACAACTCATATTTCTGTTAATGTCTTTGGAGACAGGAGAGACAAGACAGAAAGAAAAAAGCCTATTTCACTGTGACCCCTTGTGGCTGGAGTTAGTGTGTTTTGATCCATAGTACAGTACATGTAATAATGCTTTGGATTTATATAGTGCTTGTGTATAGGGGGTCAGTGACATGACTCCTGCATTTTGATGTCCATAAGCAATAGATTTTATATTTTGGAAAAAAAAAGTTAATGTTTTTCAAATAGATTCATCTTAAATAATTGATCCATGATCCATATTCATAAGTGCATAAAAACATTAAATTGGCAGAATATGATAAGAATACAGTGGTCAAATGTCTATAACTTTAACTGCTGTTAAAATGTTTCAAAATGATTTAAAATCCACAAATTTGGTCTATGGCTAAGTCCTATTTCCTTCAATGTCATTCAGTAAAACAAAGATCAGAGGCTATTTTGAACAAAAATCTTATGGCTTTAGTCATATTACATGTGATTTCCATAATACATTATATGACTCAAAGGACCCCTGGGGATAAATCTAGATGGACAAATGTGTAAATTTTGATCCTCACTTTAAGTCAATTTCACCTTTCCCAAGTGAAGTAGGAAGTGTCACATTTCTGGGTGTCATTCAGTCAAAAAACATAAAAGTGCTTATTAAATCGTACATTAAAAAAAATATTAGATTAGATTTATCAAGATATATATAAATGTTGCTAATAGGGGGGCAATACAATGCCCGTTAAAAACACTAAAATGTTTGAACTTTCTGCTGAGAACTGGGATATATCAGTGTGACAAATCTACAGTGAGCTCTATAGTAAAGGTTAAACAGTGTTCTCTACTAATGGATCTACTATCTCTCTTTTAATGTATGCATTCCTGTACATCACAGGTCATTATAGTTCTGGAGTAAAAAAACAAAGTCCAATAGATTGAAATAAAAAAGCAGACTGACAACAATCACTAAAGATAAAGGATTAGTGAACAACTTCTACCACCAGAGCTAATTTGCCCCTAAAAAAAATCAGATTTTGTTGTGGCTCTACACCACAGACAGGTTATTTCTGACTGTTATTGAGTGTGTGGGTTATCTTGCTAACAGACACATCTATCAACAAACACATTACTCCTAAAACCAATCTAAACCCAACTGCACTGGACATTCAAGCTATATCCTGGAGATTTTCCAAAATAAGAAAAATTGTCTTTCAAAAAACTATACTGTAGGTCAGCGCTTTATCCCATGCACAAAAACTCTGATTTGATGTTGCTGTACAGGCCAGAGGGGGGCTAAAATAAAATAATAATTATGACATAAGGTATGGAAACCTCTAGACTAGCTTAAAAAGAGCTTTAAGTGGTTAAATCTTTACACAGAACTTAGAAAGAGAACAAAGATGTGAAACAAACAAGGAGTAGTCGTAGAAAAAGTGAAATTAAGCAGGACCATGAGAAACACAAAGGCTGTAATGAGCGGCAGGATCGTGAGCGGCGTACAGAGCAGGCTGCTGGGGGAACACGGTCCCCTCTGAGCGTTGGCTGTTGAGTGAATTTATTTGAGCTGTGGCCTCTCAAGTGAATCCACTGAATGGGAGTAAATAGACAGCAGCTCTACAAGGCGGACCTGCCTCACATCAGCTGGTGTATGGAGGACAGTGACAGTATAGTGAGAGAATACAGAGTCACAGGCAAAAGGCACGAGGTAAAACCAGAGGTAAAACAATATGGTATCTTTGTAAAAGAGTCAAGGAAATATATGGCCTTTAGTCAATCCTTTATAACACCGTATACTATTTTACCTTAAAATATAGTTCTTTGCTAAACTAATTTTGACTGTATTCTCATACATTTCTGGAGTTATGTTAGTTATGTTGCTAACAGATCAGTTTGGCTTTATCTGGAAATAGTAGCAATAATATCACTGGCCTATTGCAGAGAGCTTTTTCTTATAAAAAATAGTTTGGAGATTTTTTTGGCGGACAAAATATAATCTAATACTATATAACGTATAGTCTCAGTGTCTAATATAGATGCATCAGTTTTACTGTATTTGGTCTTCAGCTGTATCTATTTGGCCATGAATAAAGTACCCTTCCCAATCAAAACACACATGTCTGTACAGCAAGGACACTTAAGCTAAATCTGCTAATAAGATAAATAGAGGTTCTAGTAAAATGCACTGGCACATCAATTAATCATTGGTGCCACTTCAATCTAGGTCAAGGCTCTGCAGCAACAAAAGATATGCAATTTCTCATCAAGAGCCATGGAGATGAATGAACAGCCCATGGATATTGTGTCTTAATCTAAAGAGACCACCTGACCTTATCATGAAGTGAGTCATATCATTGTGTGCAATAATGAACCCCACAGAGAAAACTGCAAACAGCTTTTAAAGACCTGATTGTCTTATGGGGTTATCAAAGCAACATTATTAGGGAAATATGAATGATGGTATTTTTCCTGTATTTTGATGTCCCTATTTTGTGACTTGGGGTTATCTAAACATAGCTAACCCGTGTCTGTGATCAACCATTATTTAAAATTGACTTGAAAAACATGTTTATGATGCCCTTTAGAGGCATAAAATAGTGTATTCACAAGCATTGTTATTTGCAACCGGTAAATTAGCATCAGATCCTGTCAACAAGCTGTCCTTTGTGGTAATTTTATGTAAATGAATAAGAAAGGGCACTGTAACGTGACCTAAGAGTTATACAAAATCTATACTTACCCCATAGCAACCACCCATAACACTATGGCTAACAATTTCACAGTCCTTCATCGAGCTTCATCTGCCTTTGTTATTGCCAATTTAGCTAAATTTCTGTGTATATCAATAGCAGTATAATGAGTAGTCACCGTGCAGCTCGCTTTGTTGTAAGTCAAATGCAAATCTACGCATGCAAAGACATTCATACCTAACAATTTTCAATTCAATTGTTTTTTTTGTTTTAATGATTCACCTTCTACACAACTATGCACAGTATACATCACTTTGTTTCCTTTCATATTGTCCCATTGATAGTTTTACCTTGATAAGGCAGTGAAATGACGTAACAGCAGAATTGTGGTGTTTGCAGTTCAATGTTTATACTTATTTAGGAATCATGTCAGATTAGTGGTGTTACCTGAGAATGCATATGGTTTCTTTGCTGCTAAAGCCTTGGTCCATTTGTGATCTGTGTGTAATACATTTTATATCATTGAAGCTCATGTGCTGTTCTTGTTGTGGGACACACCTTAAGCTGGCTCTTCTCAGGTTACCATCTCACCACCCAGCAGCACATCGTCTTTTGTTACAGCCAACCAATTACCTATATAATGTAATGTTATGCTTTGTAGAAAATGTAGTTGTCTTTCTGCACTTTTTATGACATGCAGAACCCCAGAACTAGATTTAGTTTTAAAGGTAGTTGTTGTTTTGGTAATTTATGCTTCTTGTTAGAGCATGCACAGTGGTTAAAAACTACAGGTCTATAAGAATAGACTTTAGACTAGATTGTTCTTCACAGACCCACTATATATTTACTTGTAGCCTGTATAGGCCTATCTAAAGCAGACTTGGACATTTTAAAGATCTTAACTTCTCACGGGAATCAGTGCTGAGTAAATGTTCATCTATTATTTTCTAAGTGTACACAGATCAATACCAAAGAACTGCTGAGGGATATTTTTGTACAGACTAAAAAACATGTGATCTGCTGCTGTATAAGAAATTCGTTTTATTTTTTTCATTCAAATTGAGTTGTAAACAGCACATCAGGGAGGACATGGAGAATCGATTGAAGATCTTGTTTTACTTGGAAAATGTGTTTATTTGAGCAAATGTAATTTCTGGTTCATCAGCTACCTTGGTAGCAGCACGGTATTTCTATGTACACAATAAAAAGTATTTTTAATCTTTGCTTCCGAAATGTAGCATGAAGTCACGCCTATTTATTTACTTATTGCAGGAGTATGAGTTGTGAGATGGATGTAATAGTAACAACAATTATGTTATATAATTTATATATATAAATTATCACATCCCAGCGATAACAATAGTCCCTTGCCATTGCAATGGCTCGGGCCTAATTATGTTATATAATTTATATAAACATTGATTTCTGCTAATACAAAACTGTATTCTTCACATTATACTGAATTCAGACTGTTACATATCCCTGTATCGACTTTGAAACTCTTTGAAAAGCAGGTCCTAGATAAACTTTATTACTGTCTCTAGTATGTTCTGTTTACCGGTGTAGGTTCACTGAAGGCGGGACTTAAAAGAAGAAAACCAGATATGTTTACACTAGATGTACAATTTAGTTACCCAAGTAAAATGAAACTTGTAACTACCCACATTTTCAATTCTCTGTAGGACTTTATATAATAATGTCTGTAGTTCGATGGCTGTCCAACTGAGTGACTGACACTGACACTTGACAGCTGCACTCACTTCGTCCATTGTGTCTCTGTGACTGAAGAAGACATTGTTAGTATCCCAACCTCTATTCTCACTTTTGCTCTGTGCTTCTCTCCTGCCTCTTTTTATTTGTCTACCTGTCTATAACAACATTCAAACACTACCACTCTGGCCCAAGACAAATAAGATACACCCCAAACTGCCATTCGTTCACTTTCTCTGTCTGCAGCAAACTACTAAACTGTTACTTTAGGTTTTAAGCATGATTGGTATTGATAAATCTTTCTGATCCCTGTCACTGTGTTTTCAAGGATGTGTGGTGACTGCTGAATGACGGCCTTGTCTTTGAAGAATAGAATTTGTATAAGCATGTTATTTGTCAAAAGTGCATATGTGACTGCAGCTTGTGTGGGTCTGTAGGGTTATGTCTGGACCTGTGTCAGCTGGCACAGACAGACATGACACGGGGTTTTCAGATCTAGCTAATCTCTGGGCAGCCATTCTTTCTAGTTTTCAATTCAGCTTACAGCCACTACAGAACGTACATTCATGCAAAAAAAAGTGGGGATTTTTAAATCTCAGTGCAGAAGAATATTTAAAGGGACCATATAGTGCTAATTGTTACTGTCCAAAACATACTATTTTTCAGTGTGTTATATCAAATGAAATCAATCTCCTACTGACTCACAAAAGGGAGAATAGTGACGCAGCACAAAAGCTCATCTAAAAGTGTGTGCTTTTCTCTTTGGCCTAAACCACGGTCCAGTGGACATTTCATGGCTGATGTTCTAGTCCGGCTCAAATAACAAAGTCCAAAGCAATGTGAAAGCACCCTGACAGTGTACGTAACACAGCAGACGAGTGGAGGAAGGATGTTTATGCTTCCTGCTTCAGCACCAGCCAGTGGACAGCTCCTTGTGTACCCATCTCATCCATCTTCGTCAGGGACATTGTCTCAGACAGCTGTTTCACAGGCCAGCACTCACTGAAGAGTCAGAGGCTCACCCACCTGCTCTCAACACACACACACTAAAAAACAACCACACAGATACACAACACACACACACACACATAGACACACCCTTATACACAAGAGGCATTTGTTTTATGCAGGAGTGAGAAGTCACAAGACAAAATAACATAAGCTGATAACATATTAAGGCCATATTTTATGTACTGTATGTAACAGACAGGAACACAAAACATATATTGTACATGAAGGGAAACCACTGTCACCATTTTCACAACATACCTCAATAAAACAATGCATTTATGTATACGTTTTTTATTATTCCTAAGCAGCAGAACATCCAAAACATTATCTTCATTTCCTTCATTTCAGTGCTAGCTCCCACACACTATCATATATCTCGTCCTAAACAAATAAACATCTCCAGATGCAGCCGGGAGCTTCTGTTTCCGCTCTTACTACGTCTCATATGTCCATATTACTATTTGCAGTATGCTGACGCAAGGGCAAAAACAGCATTATATTGACTATTAGGCCATGTAATAAGAGACGATCACTGAAGAAGAATCAATTTGGGGGGCTGGAGGTAAATGTTTACTAGTTCGTATTATGTGTGTGTGAAAGGTTGTGAGCGAGTAAATATGGATAAAGAACAGAATAAATGATAATGCAGTAGATGGATTAGTCCAGACTTAAAGGTCACAGATATTTACAGAAAGCACAAACAAGTGAAGAAGGAGATAGAAGAACAACTGAATCACATGAGCTGCTGCTGCTGCATGTGGTACTGTGAAAAGGTCAGTCTTAAAACTGAGTGGCAGTGCTCATTTTATTAGTTAATAGTAAAATCAGTATTTTTAAAAAAAACAGAACAGGGTTGTGTAGGACATTTGCAGCATACCTCAATTTGTCTTTATTATTATTAGTGTTGTTATTATTGTTGTTGTTATTATTATTATTATTGTTATTATTGTTATTATTGTTGT
>JAVQKC010185401.1:0-10597 GCA_036025475.1 Philypnodon macrostomus | reverse complement strand
TAGAATTAGCTACAATTTTGCAAATTAAGATGGTTTTGACAAATGACAACCACTCTGCTACATGTAGGTGATGTCAGAGCCTGGTTAGGAAACATTAGTGAATGTACCTCACATTGTATGTTTATTTAATGTGCACATTAGTAACAGTTAGACTTTTGGCTGGAGGCAAAATTGATGATTTTGTTTTACTGGACAAGTCCTTACAGAAATGTTTCATGACCACAATAGTTTTTGTCTTTGTATGCTCAGAATTATTTTCTCCTACTTTTTTGTAAAGTTAACTCACTTTTGCTCCATTCCGGAACTTTGAACATTTCATATGACCAACATTTTAAAGGGTCTATACATTCTGGTGTAATATAATTTTTAGTAAGTGATTTTCATGTATGTATTTCAGCATGTTAAGGAATAATGCATTGCAACACATACAATAATCACACAAAAAATGATCAAGTGGACTGAGAGTTGATATATAATTGGAATATGGCTAATGGCTTTGGCAGCGTCGACAAAAACATGTTGTCAGTATGTTGTGATGTGACGAGAAGAACATTAGCCTGCTGTAATGTCTGTAATAATGATAGAGTTCAGAGCTGAGCTGGCCCTGCTCCAGAGGCAGATGTGTTTCAATGACAGAGTCTGACACTAAAGGAATGCCTCTGCATTACTGCTGACAGACGCACATCACTGGGACATGATGTCACAAGTACACACATGTCAAATATTATATTACTATTTGGGCTGCTATGTTAAAATCAAGACCACTAAATATTGAGTGAAATGCATTGTATTTTAGATTTGTTTAGTCCTGAATTAGTGTTAGACCTGGTATTGTTGAAGTCTATGTTCCCGCCTTATGCTAATATCCCATAATAGGCTTTGCTCAGATTATGACGCCAAGGATAGAGCCACAGTCATGTTTTAGTTAACTCTGTGAGTAGTAGTTGTTAGCTCTGTGATAGTAGCATACATGGACTCTCTGAGACCTCATACTCTGCTCAGCCGCTGCCCTCTCTGTGGACAGTACATCTGGGCCTACACCACCGTCCGGATCTCCACGTCCGAGATGGAGTCGTACTACCACCTGCTGGGGGCGTGTCAGCTGACAGCTAATCCTTCAAGTACGTTGACCAAAATATGCCCACGCAGGTTCCGGCCTTACCCTAGAGTTTAGTCATATCAGGTGTGTATAGTGGTCCTATGTTTTGTTGAATCCATGTGTTTGTGGCAAGTATCTCCAGACTGTATGATGACACATCCTCTGATTGTCTTCTCTCTGTGAGGCCTGCTTCCTGCCTCCATCACCATCTCTACTCCAACCCCCTCCTCTGGTCCTTGAGGAATACAGGCCAAAAATAACATCACCTCTGTACAATGACAGTGGACTAGGCTTCCTCTAGACCAAACGGCCAAAGAAGTCACAGTCCCAGCCAATTGTAATATTTTTTCTAAAAAGGAAGGACAGTGCTGCAAATTTGATACAAAATGTAGTAAAGATGACTTGAATATTATTCTTTGAGTTGTTTTGACAAGTATGATTTACTTGAAGGCAAATGATACATTATCTGCTAGTGAAAGAATATATTTTTTTCTAATGTCAAGTGCATTAGCTAAAAAAAATCAAATAAAAAAATCTAGGCGTAGTAAGTAAATAAATCTAAACAACTCAAATTAAGATTAATATTCTGAATTTAAGTCATTGTACCTAATCTAGATTTTTGACAATACAAAAGATTCCATTTTCCCATAGAACTGCTTGTATATCTGGATGTACGTCATGCATAGAGTGATCAAAAATGTAATCAAAAATGAAATTAAAAAACAAAAATATTCTTGGTGGGGGAAACTTGATCTGTCACCCTGTTATGGTACTTTTTAGACCTGCAAGGCATTGATGATTGTTTTGATGTGTTACAATGATGTTGTACAGGGGTCAAAATTAACAATAGAAGGGTTAAAGTCATTCCAAGGTGAGCTGACCATCACAGGAGTGAGAAAAATGTGAAAATACCCCTTTGACCTGAGTTCCACCCTCAGCTGTATAGTGCAGCAGAATAAAACCCTCAGTGGGGCCACTACAGCCCACTCTGGACCCTGAACCTAATACCACGACAGTCACTGTTAATTTTTATTAGAAGAATGGTCCCATGTGGCCATTGAAAAGTCATATTTTTGAAGGTTTGGTTAAAGTGGTTTGAGTCTAAACAAACAATGATAATCTCCACAAAATAACTTGATACAGTATTAATTCAATATGATGCATTCTGACACACGTTTAACCATGTTCTTGTGTATTCATAATCATTCATATATAAGTTTAGATATTCAAACCCCACTCTATCCATTAACATTGAGTAAATAGTTGCCTCCATATAGCCACTACCTTTAGACATTCTTTGGTACAGAATTATGCTGGAGAGGTCCTGCGATTCCTTGTGGTTAATAAGGCAGTTTATGAAATATGATATATAGATTGATTTGATTATTTTGATTATAATTTAGAGAAAATGCCACTGTGCATTTAAAAAAAAAGTTCAGTAAAATTACCAGCAGCAGTCACATGCATGGAACTTCCCAGTGTGTGTGTGTGTGGTGTGTGTGTGTGTGTGTGTGTGTGTGCGCGTGCGGGTGTGTGTGTGTGTGTGTGCATGCGGGTGTGTGCGTGCGGGTGTGTGTGTGTGTGTGACCTCAGATGACTCGGATTTGGCCTAAATCATGTTATGTTCAACTTCTGACTGTACACTTCTGACATCTGAATGCACATTGTGAAACCACAGTCACTACAGTACAATTCATTCCCTTTTTAGAGCTCTATTTTGCAGTGTATCCTGCAAGAAGAAAGAAGTTCTGAATACATTCACAGGCCACTTTATTAGATGGCCTGTGTTACGTGTGTGTTAGGGAAATCTCATCAGCCAACCACACATCAGTAACTCAGTGTTTGAAAAAGACTCTATGAGCTAAAAATGCCTTGTTGATAACAGAGGTCAGAAACTGGTTTGAGATAACTGGAAGAGAAATTTAGCTCTGACAATCCATGGAAGACCATCTCTGAACGTAGAAGATTTCAAAACAGTAGTGTTAGTTTAAATGTGATTTTTGTTAGCCATTGTCCACTCTAGGTCCACTGGTCCTAGCTTTGTAGTTGTAATCCTCTCAGTTATATAACAGTGTATGTAGGAGGTCTTCACACTCACAGCCCACACACATTAAAACACACAGGGAAATGGGCTTATTAAAGCAATTTCTCACAGTGTCCTGTAATGGGGAGGATTCTACACACAAATCTCCATTCAGTCAGGCTAATCTCACAACAGTCCAATCTTTCAAATCTGGTAGAGAGAAAATTATGGCATTGTATTCTTGCCATTGTCCAGCATTTACCCCATCTCAGACCCAAAGTCGCCGGACGGGGCTCTAGTGTCTTATGAGATCTGAAAAGCAATTAGCCTTTACAAAAAACGTATGTATGTGGGTGGTGGTGACAGACATGTGACCTTACTGTACTCTGCCATCACAGACCATACTCTCCCACTTCCTTCACCCAGAGCTGCTGTCACTACAATGGGACCTCAATGGTGAACAATGAGCTGCTCCTGAGAATTCTGACTGTTTACACTAGTGTAGGAAGTGGTTCCTGAATCTGTCTTGATACTCATTGTGTTAAAAACAATATGAGGGTGTGCATGTGATGGGTGTACACATGATGACTGTATACATACAGGACTGTACCATGTGTTTCCATGTTTGTCTGGAACAGTACACGTGTGGGACCTGCAGTACAGTACATCTGCATTGTTAAAACATCTAATAGTGGGAACAAAGCGAAGACTGGGTCTACAAGGCTCCTGTGGTTATGTTTTTATTTCAATATAAATACATTTTGCTTTTGTTAGGCCATCAGTGGGCTTCCACTTCTTCTTGGTGAGACGTGCCCTAGTTCTCCAGGGAGTCTTTCAGGAGGCATTTCAGCTGGTTTCTCTTGATGTGGAGGAGCAGCAGCTCTACTATGAGCACCTCTCGGGTTAAATCTCCAAGAGGGCAACCAGCCACTCTGTGGAGACAACTTAGCCCTTGGCTGCTTTAAATATACTCTAAAGGAAATTAAATTAAACAACTGAATAAATCAAAATCACCTATGGTCATGAGCTTTGGGTCATGACCGAAAGGACAAGATCTCGGATGCAAGCGGCCGAAATGAGTTTTCTCCGACGGGTGGCTGGGCACTTCCTTAGAGATAGGGTGAGGAGCTCAGTCACTCGGGAGGAGCTCGGAGTAGAGCCGCTGCTCCTCCACATCGAGAGGAGTCAGCTGAGGTTGCTCGGGCAACTGTTTTGGATGCCCCCTGGACGCCTCCAACCCTGTTTCAGGCAGGTCCCACTGGAAGGAGGCCCCGGGGGAGACCCAGGACACGCTGGAGGGACCATGTCTCTCGGCTGGCCTAGGAACGCTTCGGGATTCCTCCGGAAGAGCTGGAGGAATTGTCTGGGGAGAGGGAAGTCTGGGCGTCCCTGCTTAGACTGCTGCCTCCGCGACCCGGGCTCGGATAAGCGGAAGAAGATGGATGGATGGAATAAATCAAAATATTATTATTACTACAATACATATACTCACTATAGCTACTATTTTTTATTCAATATACTTAATATAAAGACACAGGACTGTAGGGACAAATCCTTTACACATTTCTTACAGAACCACTCTCCATGGTAACAAACTCATAAACCTCCAGCTTTAACACACTCTCAGAATGCACTACTCCTTGTCTCTGTGCCAGGTCCCCTCTCATGAACATATAGTCTGCACAATCCCATCTGTGTTTCACCAGGGTGCTCCTCTGTCTGGCCTCCTCCCACTCTTCCCTCTCTCTCTCCCCTCTCTCTGTCTGTGGGTCGGTCACAGAGCCGCTCTTCTCCTGCAGCTGGAAAATCTGACCACAAACACTAGCTTAGCACTCTCACGGCAAAGACATAGGACTGGGGCTAGTCTGTTTAGGACAATGTGGACTAGCAAGCAGTTTATGGACCTGAAGGACTTCCAGATTCACTGTAGTCCTCCAATGCTCCAGACTTTATGAGATTATTGCGGAAATCTGCAGTTTGTGGAGAGATGCTGAAGAGCGTCAGGCATGTCATAGGTAAAACTCTTCTAGACAAACTCTTTTTTTAGTCTAACTTGGAGTACGCATGTTATTGTTATTGTTCCTTAGCTATGGTTAATGTCTGCATGCCCTGCTTGTGTTACTGTGTGTTCTATTTAGGAACACTAACTTCCTCCCACCATTCAAAGACATGCATATGTTAGGATAATTAATTACTCTTAAAACTTAAGAGTTGAATGTTGGCGTTATGGTTGATTGTGAGCAAGTGTCTTGATGTCAGCCAGACTTTAACACGCCATTATCCAGTGTGCACCCTGCCTAAGGCCCATAGTTCCTAGGATAGGCTTTATTCAGTGTAACAGCGGTGTGCAATTTCTCATAGATGCAGAATGTGACACAGAATTGATATGTACAGAAAATAATTACAGGACAGGACAGGGCCCATCATGCTGTGCACTTTACGCTGTGGCCAACAAAGAATGAATTAGCTGTTACAAAATTGCCCGTTGTGCCCTTTTTACGGTTGCACAATGAACTATGACATAAGATGACCATTTTAAAGTCTCAGAGTTGGGTCAGTGAGGGCATATATGGTGTAAAATGCACTGTAGAAACCCCTTAAATGCAGTGGTAAAATGTATGATTATTACTTCTAGGCTACTATAGTTTAGAAGCATTGTTCCTATTAGCCTTAGGAATGTGCACACTGTCCCATCCGGTTCATTCATCTCAAATAAAATGCACTTTGAGTTATTAGCCTGTGTCTGTAGACCCTTTCAAAGTTTGTAAACAGAAAGTTCTAAATTCTGGAATAGAAGCAACTGGAGGCAAGACCATAATACATTTTCAATAAAGACATTAGCATTAGCCACAGAATATTGACAAATGACATCCACTCTGCTACATGTAGGTGATGTCAGAGCCTGGTTAGGAAACATTAGTGAATGTACTTCACATTGTATGTTTATTTAATGTACACATTAGTAACAGTTAGACTTTTGGCTGGTGGCAAAATTCTTGATTTTTTGTATTTTACTGGACAAGTCCTTACAGAAATGTTGATGACCACAATAGTCTGTTTGTTGTATGCTCAGAATTATTCTATCCCTCGCCACAAACACTACTTTTTTGTGAAGTTAACTCACTTTTTCTCCAGTCGCCTCCATTCCGGAATTTGAATTCCATATAAATAATGTTTTAAAGGGTCTATACACAAGTGTCTGATGTGTTTGTCTAATGTAAGCTCTTTATAGTAATACTAAAAATCTCATTTTATCAGTGGCTTGTATACATTACTATTTACTTTTACCCTAGTAAAGGGGATTATTATTTTAGGTTTTCCCCTAATTATAATAGATCGACTAATTTATCTGAATAGACTAACTTAATTTGTGATGAAGTATTCAGAAGTTGTGTCAGATGTTCGTTAGATCAAATTAATATCATTATCTTGATATGATTATGCACTATTATCCAATCTGTACTACTTCTGTTCTTCTTCTGTTCAGCTTTATATTACATAATTCTACACAATGAGGGTTTATTCTTCACAACAGAGGTGCATTGTGTTCAAAGCACTTGGTTTAAAATGTAAAACTGAGACAGTCTTATTTGACTATAAAGTATGCCTAATGGACCATTTCTAATACACTTCATAGAAATGAGGGTCAAATATGCAGTTAATCCAGGTACATACCAAGACAGATTACAGAATGGATTTAGTGCATTCCTTTGTAGTTAATACAAAAAATATATTTTATGTGTATAATGCTTTTTAACTGAGCACTTAAAGTCATAGAGGTGCTGACAACGGAGAGTGAGATGGTTCTGCTGCTGTTGTTGTTGTTATTGTATTGAAGGAGATCTGGCTTTGCTCCTGGGGTGGTACGGGAGGAGTGTGAGATGGTTCTGGGGCTTTGTTGGTGATAGAGGAGAGGTAGATGGTTCTGCTGTTGTTGTTGTAATGAGGGAGATCTGGCTTTGTTCCTGGGGTGGTAACAGAGGAGCATGAGATGGTTCTGTGACTTTGGTGGTGATAGAGGAGAGCTAGATGGTTCTGTTACCTTCTAACATCTGATCTGTAATCATTTCCATTATTAAAGTTACTTGTGGCACATGATTCTCTCTCTTGAACACATGCACGGGCTGTGAAGGGCCTGCACACTCAGTACTATTTTCAGTTTCAGGATTATAGATTTCTACAGAGGAATTATCATGATATCTAGCCACAAATAACTGTTTTTGGTTTGTCTATTTATAGTAACTGGTTTGACTTTAAAGGGAATAAATGCAATATTCATTTAGAATAATCAAAAATGTATGTATTTTGGGTATACTTTTTTATCAAAATATTAATCAAGTTAATTGTATTGATTTTTCGAACTTAACTTGCAACCCAAATTACCATGTTTTTTGTCTGACCCAGTGTTTGAGAAAAACAGTTCATTTGACAAAAACATTATGCAATAAAATACAAATTAAAAAAAAGAATAAAAGCATAACATTTTTCTTTTTGTGTTATTATTGAGATTATGCTTGCCTCAGCATTCACATATCTTGTATGCACCGTTTTATGATTGTGTGACTTATTTTCCATATGTACTTGGACGTTCTCCACTGTACAGAACATTCCACCTCCAACTGTGATCCAAATGAGTTTAGACTGAGACCGGCACATTTAAACAGCTATATGGCACGTTTATGCATAGGTCTTTTAAAGTTCTCTGCTGCGACAGAGACTTTTATTGGCAGCCAGAGCCACTCATGTATTTAGTCAAGAACTGTTCCTATGCAATGAAATTAATGATGGATTCTTCTGAGGTGGTGATGGAGGCAAATGTGTTGTGATAGATCAGAGTGGCATGGTTCTGCTGCAAAGGTGGATATGGAGAAGAGAGGGATGGTTCTACTGCTGTAATGGTGATGGGGAAGAATGAGATGATTCTACTGATGAGGTGATGATAAAGGAGGGCGAGATAGTTCTACTGCTGATATGATAATGGGGAGAGTGTGATGGTTCTGCTGCTGAGGTGGTGATTGAGGAGAGTGATATGGTTCTGATGTGGAAATAATCTGAACACATCTGAATGACAATACAGATATCACATGGATAATCTGTATTTTTACTCTGTGGTTAGTCAGCAGACTTTTTGAAGACACACAGCATTGTTGGTGTGATCGGTCCCTAACTTCTGACCTCTGGGCCCCTTCTGCTGCAGCTCCATGATTCAAAACAGCCCACTATAGTCTGTGTCTTTATTCTCATGGACACAGACACAGACTTGTTCACTGCATACAGAACTGATAGAAGCTCTGGACCTAAAGCCATACATTTTCCATATGTTCATCAGAGGGTGTATTGTTATGGTTTATACATAGATCATATTATAAAGGGCACGGGTAATGGAGCGAGTCAAAAAGGAATAGTTTCCAAATGAGAAATGTCCTGGAAACAGCTGTGTTCTGAAAGGACTGCAATTAGTGTTGAACAAAATGTATTTATAAAAGTGGGTCTGAATATGTAAATGAACATAACAACATTAAAGTGATAATTCAACATATCTACAGTACATATTATATTGGGAAATATTTTACTGAAATATTTTACTGCATAATAATTAGTTATAAAAGTAACTAATAATTTGAATGAACTAAAATTGTCCCAAATCAGGACTAACCCATGCAGGTCTAAAGCAGAAAAAGCCAGGACAATCTAAACTGACCTTATTGTTGAGGTCTCTCTTTGACCCATCCTTCAATACTGCTGTGTTGACCGAAGGACCTTTGGACTACGCTATATTTCTTATAGTCAATTGTGCCTGCAATAGTTGATTTATTTATAGTCTTATATAGAAGCAGAAACTGTAACAATATAACTATTTGAGATCTATGACCATATATGAATAGCAATATAGTGGCTTAAACACTACTTGTTGTCATTATGTTATTTTATTTAGTAATAATTCTATTCAGCTTGCTTATAGACCCTTTAAAACGTTTGTCATATGGAATGATTAAAATTCTGGAAAGGAGGCGACTGGAGCAAAAGTAGCGTTTGTGGTGAGGGATAGAATCATTCTGAGCATACAATAAAAAAACTATTGTGGTCGTCAACATTTCTGTAAGGACTTGTCCAGTAAAATAAAAAAAAGCAACAATTTTACCTCCAGCCAAAAGTTACTAATGTGTACATTAAATAAACATACAATGTGAGGTACATTCACTAATGTTTCCTAACCAGGCTCTGACATCACCTACATGAAGCAGAGTGGTTGTCATTTGTCAAAACCATCTTAATTTGCAATATTTTGTGGCTAATGCTAATGTCTGCATTGAAAATGTATTATGGTCTTGCCTCCAGTTGCCTCCATTCTGGAATTTAGAACCTTCTGTTTACAAACTTTGAAAGGGTCTATTTCTTTCCACATTTTTGAATCTAAATGTTTAACTCTCCCTAATGAGCTGATAGTATCTGATCAGATTGATTTGTGTTCTTGTGTATGGGTGTTCTACTTATATTCTAAACTAGTACTAATTGTTTCCCCAGATGAGATCATGCAGCAGGAGATCCGGCCGCTGCTGGCCATGGACATCATCGAGCAGCTCCACAGACAGTTTGCCCTGCTCTCAGGTACGGTGTGTGTGTGTGTGTGTGTGTGTGTGTGTGTGTGTGCAAACATGAACCCTCAGTTGGTTTGCGCCCCTGCCTGTATTATGGGAGACTGCTCCAAGCCCAGCCTAATGTAGAGGGTGGCCTTTTGAATCAAGCAGTAGTAAAACCTTCACTGAAGTAACCATGTGAACCACTGCAGCAGCATCTGAATAAAATAAAGCATCCCAAAGAGGCCCTTGATTTTATTGCATGTGTTCCCAGTGTTACATTGGATCCCACCTTTCAGACATACACATACGTTAGGAGAATTGGTGTCTCTAAAATGCCCCTAGTGAATTCATGTGAAAGTGATTAGTTGTCTGTACATGTTCCTGTGTCAGCCCTGCAACTAACTGAATAACTGACTGATTATCCGTTATTTTTTATTTAAATGTACACAGCTTGATATAGGCATGAATCAAGCTGCTTATGCTGAAATATAACAAATTATCGCTGAATGCTTAGTTGCTATCAAACTCTATTTAGGCAAACTGTAATAAATGCCTTGCATTAGCCGGCTTGCTAACCAGCCTAATGCAGCATTACTGGATTAACCTACAACTGGTAAATGAGGAAATGATGCTAATGCCCATAATTAACATAAGTGTGACACATTCCACTTACTTGTGTTAATACTGAACATTATTGTAGGATACTGATGTTTATATTGTTTAGAATATTAATGTTTTATTTCTGTTTGATAATTTAGGTATGAATTAGTCTGTATTATCTTATATTATTATTCGGTAGTAAGCCCAACCAGGGACAGGAGTCGAGAATTAGCTTTAGCTATAAACTCTATATGCATAACATCAGTCTCTTTCGTTGTATTGGAACTATGTTAA
>JAVQKC010185364.1:0-14387 GCA_036025475.1 Philypnodon macrostomus | reverse complement strand
AAATGTCAAGCGACAAGTAGACGCGACAGACGCGAAAATTTCGCGTTTGTCGTGTTTGGTGTGAACGCAGCATTAGAGATAGGGTGAGGAGCTCGGTCACTCGGGAGGAGCTCGGAGTAGAGCCGCTGCTCCTACACATCGAGAGGAGTCAGCTGAGGTGGCTCGGGCATCTGTTTCGGATGCCCCCTGGACGCCTCCCCCGGAGTTGTTTCAGACAGGTCCCACTGGAAGGAGGCCCCGGGGAAGACCCAGGACACGCTGGAGGGACCATGTCTCTCAGTTGGCCTGGGAACGCCTCGGGATTCCTCTGGAAGAGCTGGAGGAAGTGTCTGGGGAGAGGGAAGTCTGGGCGTCCCTGCTTAGACTGCTCCCTCCGCGAACCGGCCTCGGATAAGCAGAAGAAGATGGATGGATGGCTTTTACAGAATTAAAAACATCATCATCATCATCAGCGCTTGATGTTGTAAAAGAGCTCAAAACATTTCCACAGATTATATGGACATTAATGTTTGAGGAATGACCGCTCCATCATATGTATATGAGTCCTGACATGAGCTGACATAGAGACCTGGTTTACTTGGTCTGTCCTCCAGTAAATTTGACAAACGATCAGGACATGGTCAGTATTTCAGAGAGCAGTATATGGAATTGCAGCCACATTTACGATACCTACAAATGACATTTACACTGACCATAAATTGATCCCATACATCTCTACCATCTGATATGTGTACACTGTAAAATTAGTGAACAATAATGACTGCCTGGAATCAGTTTGAGTCAGACTTTAAGCTCTGGTCTGTGAGAAGTGTTGTCCAAGCCTCAAAAAAATCTAAAAAAAAGTCTTCAACTCGAGCCAAATCCAGATATTCTCCAACATTAAGTCTTTTTGGTTTATGTTGGCTTTAGTCTGTGTAAAATTGTTTGAAAATATGCATCCATCAGAGGCAGTAAGATTCTATGGAGCCAGTGTTCCCTCTCAATCACAATACCATTGTTATTCATCTTCACAACATCTGCAGCTGGTGTCAGAACCTATGAGGAGATGTGACCCGTGATTGGCTCTCTCTCCAGGAGCCGACAGCTAATCAAAACTCATTTCAGTCATAATCATATTCACGCCCACCACATCCACACAGTCTATTGTTTTACATGTACGATATGTTAGGTCTGGAGAAAAGCCTTTAACAGTGATCTGGGTCAGGAAAGGGTCGTTTCTATCTCCGCCAACCATCATACTGACTCTTATGAAAGAAGGTAGAAAAAGTATAACCCTAAATACTGTATGCTGTCCTAATAGGGCAACTATGGGCCTTAGGCGGTGTACACTTTGACAATGGGCAGTTAGTTGCAGGGTTGACAGAGATTAAGAGACAACCATTCTCTATGCTGGTACTTGGGCTTGGTTCAGTCCCAGTTTATTCCTATTTAGCCCTAGTTTTGACATGCTTTAGTTTTGGTTCAGTCCTGATTTAGATCATTAAATTGAAACTTAATGAAGTGATTAACCATTGGCTTTCAGTATGTTTTCTGTGTTAACGATCTTCAAATAGAAATGACACTGGCTCCATGTTTGAGAAGCTACATCTCATCTTCAACCACTTCAACTTACCGAGCTCGCCCAATATTTGACCAGCATGTTCCATTTGTGATAATCTATCCCTGGTTGATGGTGATGCATGTGTTTGGTGGGTGAATCATGACAGACTGTGAGAGAAAGCAGATGCCTTTGTGGTGCCTGTGAAGAACTGGCTGCTTTAGGCCAATGCGGCTTCAATAACCACCATAATCACCAGCACTGTTAATATGAGCGGGTCAGACAGGGTTAGGCATATATAGAAGTGCGGAGTTAATGACTGCTGTGGAAGGAGAAGGTTCACGGTCCACTGCAAACAATGGACATCATCAAGGCAACGTGATGGAGACGAGAGTGGAGTCTGGTGAATCAGGTTTAACACATTGTAAAATGTCGATATATTTGACTGTTTCTGAAACTACTTAATTATATCATGTCAATATGTCTTGGGTTATAGGCAGTGATCTGTTACATTTACTCGAGTAACTTTGTGAATACTTCTAAGAGTAGCTTTACGACGGAATACTTTTAAGTTTTACTTGAGTAATAATATTTTGAAGTAACTGTACTCTTACTTGAGTAATAATATTTTGAAGCAACTGTACTCTTACTTGAGTAATTATATTTTGAAGTAACTGTACTCTTACTTAAGTAATAATATTTTAAAGTAACTACTCTTATTTGAGTAATAATATTTTGAAGTAACTGTACTCTTACTCGAGTAATTATATTTTGAAGTAACTGTACTCTTGAGTAAACCTTTGGAAAGAGTAAGAGTACTTTTACTCTCCCAAATGTAACTGATTCCTACTCCTCTCTTCTCATGTTCCATTTTTAAAACAATAAACAGCGTCATTCATTCAACAATCTGAGAATTATTGCTTTTATTCCAAATGCAAGTCTCCGTCAGTCAAATAAAACATGCATACATGGTTTTAGGGACACGTTCTATGACTACAATAACACATACATGATTCTATCCATACAAAATATAAAAATATGTGAGGCCTCATATACAACCATATATACACAGCACTTCTTTAACTTAAGTGACATTATTCATATTCATTATTATATACACAAAGTAAACATACCTCAGTAGAAGTTAATACATTGCACATTAGATTTTACAGATGTTAACTAAAACACCAGCTGCATATTAACAGCATAGAACATTGTGCTACATTTCACGTTGCGTGTTTCTTGCGTGACACTTGTGTGACCGTGCCTGTAGTTCTGATTTAGATAAACTCTGAGTTAAATGATGTTTGGCTGAAGATGATGTTTCACTCACTGTGCATTTTCAAACACAGCTTCAATTTCTGGCTCTTTCTGAACAAAGAAAAACTCTATAGGCTTAAAACATGTTACTGAACACGGATAATATCACGTATGTGCTTTATTCACTTTGTCTATTGAATGTTCCAGAACAGAGGTGACTGGAGCAAAAGTGAGTTCAAAAAAGTGAGAAAAAGGCAGGATTTCTGGAGAGACAGAATCATCCTGAACATACATGAACAAAATATTGGTCTTCAACATGTCTGTGAGGACCTGAAATTCAAAAGTCTAACTGTTACTAATGTGTACATTAAATAAACATACATGTGAGGTACATTCACTAATGTTTTCTACCCAGGCTCTGACCTCTGACCTCACCTACATGTAGAGAGGGGAGGGACTTTGTGACTGATTATGGTCTTGGCTCCAGTCGCCTCCGTTCCAGAATTCAGAACTTTCTGTTTACAGACTTTGAACGGGTCTATACACCATCATACTTGTGATTATACACCATCATACTTGTGATGAAAGAGATCCAATGTTTTATAATAGAACCATTTCTACATGTGACTACTGAATATTGTGTTATTTGTTTGCTAAAGCGTTCTGACCTATAACTATAATGCATTCACATGTTCTTCAACATACATATATACCTTAAACACATGTGTTACAGACCCTTCTGTTTGTGAACATTCTACAACGTGTACATCTATGGAGACATGTGTGACATGTGTGACATGTGTGACATGTTTTGTACATAGAGAAATGTCAGTTTAACAGTTTCATTAACAAAGTACAATTTGTAGAATGTTTAAAAACACAGAGTAGAGCTGCACCGACCCTGATCTCTGGGCTCTGTGGACCGCCCTGTACCTGATGTCCACATGACTAGGACCTGAGGACCATCAACATGTAATATAATGTCATCTGCTCATGACCAGGCTCCAGGGTGCATCCCTGTGAAGGGTCTATACAGAAGCTGCGGTTCCATTACAGATTTGAGCAAATCTTTGTTTATATTCTCTTAATGTCGAAAAAACACAATTTTGCAAATGCGGTGTTTCCGTGAAGTAATAAATGTAATTAAAGACACTTCTTCACGTGATAAGTCAAACCTCACTTTGATACATTCATCAGAGGAGACCTGCTCTTACTGAAGCGAGCCTGATCCTGGAAATACTGGTCTGTGATTTTACAGAAGAGCTGTGGATTCAACATATCTTTGCTGTTTTGAATCTAATATGTTAGTTCACTACAGGGGTACTACAGGGGTACTACAGGGGTACTACAGGGGTATTACAGGGGTATCACCAAGTGTAAAGAATACTCTGTCTCCTCGTGTCTCCAAACAGGCCCCGCCCTCCTCCTGCTAGTACCTCCTGACATCTTCCCTACAGTAACACCTGGTTGCTGATCACGTGACTCGGCTGACTCCATTGCAATTTTGTGAAACATGCCAAATTGGACACGCCTGAAAAACCCCCTCATCCGAGCACAGAAGGAGTTTTCTTCAGACTTGACGTGTTCTGTTACGATGAGCCAATATGTGCAGTTTGATGGTCTATGGAAACGCAGTGGTACCTCAGTAATTCTGAATGAAACAAATAAATTCTCTTTCCACATGATTCTAGCGTGTTGATATCGCACCGTTTAGTGACCGTCATCATCACGGACCACAGGGTAACGCATTAGGAGATGATGCAGTTCTTGCTCTTCCGACGTTCACGTGTGTGTGACTGTCCGCTCCGCCTGGCCCCCCCCGCCCCCGTACTCGTGCTGTACTTGTGCACTAGCTCCTGGTTGCTATGGTAACGCGTGTGGACGGGTCTGGGGATGGGCTCCCCCAGGAAGTACCCTTCATCCTCCGACTCCGAGGAAGAGGAGCACGTGGAGCACCAGTCGTCGTCATAGTCCTCCCATGAGTATTGGTTGAGCCCCGTGCGCCGCATGTTCTGGGGGTTCTGCAGGCACAGGTCCGAGGTGGTCCTGGGACACTGTCTGAAGGGCTGCGGCTGGTACCTGCCCCCTCCCCCTCCCGCCCCCGCCCCGTACTGCTGCATGGGGCCACGGGCGGGGGGGAAACGGTCGTAATCCTCCCTCAGCTGGGGTCTGTCCTGCGGCCTGGCCCTGCGCTCCGTCACCAGATTAAGAGCGTTTTCAGAGCGTGACCTTCTGGACCGGCGGGGGCGGTGGTGGTGATGCCGGTGTCTTTGAGGGGTCTCATCCGGGGCATCTATCCGTAAACGGGCCCCTCTTCCCCCAACCGCCAGCGCGCTCAACCGACGCTCGCTGATGGGGGGCAGGCGGGCAGCATTAGCGCTGCTCACCACACCCACCCTGTCCTCCTCCTGATAGGTGAAGCCCGGAGGAACCATGCCTCTGCTCGGCTCGCGGTACTGCCCCTGGTACGAGAAGGACCGGGGGGGCTCCATCTCCAGGCAGGGCTGCCCCGTTGTGAGGCTGTGCAGAGAGTCGGAGCTGCGGAACTGGACCGAGGAGTTTAATGTGTTCAGGTTACTCTTGTCCGAGTTCACCCCAGAGTCTTTACTCAAGTCAGGCATCGAAAACCGAGACAGCTGCTCCTGACGCTGGCCTCCATCACCTGCAAAATAAACAACACAGACACCGTCAAAACTCTCACACACAGACAATACAAAACAGGAACATCTCGAAGAAAAATGATGTGAATTTGGAATGTTGGTTTCAGTAGTTCTGACTATTAACGTCACCATATATCTGACGTGAGATCAAATATAATCAAGATTAATATTCTGAATTCATTTGAACTAATCTAAATATTCAATTTTTGAGTAATTTCTCTGGCTCCCCTATATCTGCGGTGTTGGCAGACATTTTGTGACATTTTAAAGGAACATTTTGTGAAGAATAAACGATCCAAATCCAAATTAGTATTCAGAATTGAACTCTTCTAACTAATATACATATTCATTTTCTATACCATTCGTCAGGCCCAGGGACTCCATGGATCCTCTGGGGGTCTGCTCCAGGGGGGTGAGGTGCTCGGTGAAGGTAAGTGCATTGATGGGGTTCCTGCTGCGGGCCACCTGCGGTGCTGACGGGGGCTGGTCCCTCTGGAAGCCGTGCAGGCTGATGGAGCGCTTGTCTGCGGAGAAGCCCGGGTGGTGCGGCCCACGGTGGGACGCCTCGGTGAAGCTCTTCTGGGTCCTGAGTTTGGGAGGGTGGTGGTCCTCTGCCACTCCCTGGAACCAGCCCTCGTTCAGAGAGTGGCCCTTGATGGCGGAGAGGGGTGGTCTGCGGTGGTCCTGCTGACTGGTATAAGTAGTCCGGACATTGCACTGGCTGAGCAGCTCTAGTGGTGTGGGTTTGGCAGTGAGCTCTGGCTGTGCCTCGTAGGAGTACCCCTGCTCCTGGTGCTGCCAGGCAGGAGGGTCCCGGCCCAAACTGGGCGTCTGGCTGGAGAGACTGAGCAGATCCATTTGTACAGACAGAGGGTCCACTTCACCCGAAAACCTGTCCGCCTGACCATTCCCCCCACACTTCCCCGCCTTGGAGCTGTGTCGGGACTCGCGGGTGGAGCGGGTGCTTTGGAAGGCCGAGTCGGAGGAATCAGAGCCGTTGAAGTCCTCTCCGAGACTGCAGGAGCGGGAGCAGAAGATCTGACCCTGTTTGGGCAGGAAGGGCCGCCCCAGCAGAGAGCGCTTACAGCGGGCGCAGCAGAAGCAGCCCTCGGTGGCGTGCCAGTGCTGACCGTCATACGTCATCTGGCCCTGGTCAATACCTGCAACATACAACTGGAATCAACACATGCTCCACTGAGCCAGCGACCATCCGGTTGCTAGCCGAACTTTCACCCCCTGCATGTGTGTCACACAGATATAATAAGCAGTCTCACAGCATAATGAAGAAATCCATTGTGACCGTATGGCCCTCCCTGGCCCTAGGTGGAGCTGACGTATGAATGGGCAACTAACTAGTTTCTTGTTCTCGTGGCCCGAGCTACATGAAGAATGTTCTTGCCTCTCGTGGCGTATGAACCGGCCTTTACCCACTTTGGGGTTTAGAGCGCTTCATGACATCCCTGTGCAGTCAAGGTGTAGAACATATCTATACATACATACCTATAGGTTCCCCACAGGAGTCACAGTACTCGGCGTACAGGGACTCGAAGCATGAGCAGCAGTATGGCCGCCCCTCCTTCATGATGTATCTCTGTCCTCCCAGCACCGTCTCACACTCGAAACAGCAGAAGTGTTTCATGTGCCAGTGCCGGCCCTCGGCCTCTGTGCACTCGTCCGCAAAGATGATCTGAAATCAGGCACAGTAAAGTTCATAATGATGGGAATCCCCACGGGGTCCTCGTTTACCCGACGCGTCCTTTTGGGGCTGGGGCTGGACAATTACTGCAGCTCACACCTGCTCTTGCTCCTCCACAGACGTTCTGTCAGGATTCTCTCAAGTGTTTCTGCTTCCAGACAGATTTAAGATGTGCTCATGGTTTTGGTTTACACATAAATATAATGGCATTTGTAATATTTCTCATGAGAATCACAGTTTTCAGGTTTTGTCTAGATCGTGCAGCGCTGTTTGGGATCCAGAAATGTCAAAATATAGTTAATTTGCCCAATCTGTTTGTAGCTTAAAGTAGTTACCAGTAATACAAGATAAAATAGCATAAACTAGGCATAAAAGTAACACACTTTAAATAAATAAAGCATAAATTGTTGAATGTTGAATTGAAATGGGACGTCTTGGTGAGGCGTTCATGTGCCCCTCCATGTTGAAAACTCCACTTGAAAGCAGCATTAGTTCTCTTCGCCGATGGCCTGTCTCCAGTCGTGTGGGGGGAGAGAGAACAGGTCTGTGGGGTGCATTTACTTTTAATTATACAGCTCTAAATCACAGGGCTGACGCTTAGGCACTTGGAACCGAGTGAATCACAAGAGCCTCACTTCAATGAACCGCTATTTTAAGATAATTCCATTGACTGCCCTCACAGACGGAGCTGTGTGTGGGTGAATAATACTAATAGGACCAAGTCATCAATAGTATTTATTTGGCTTTCATTTAACCAGGAGTCAGTAATGAAGGGAGTACGTGAGTGAGTGAGTGAGTAACTTAGTCAGTAAGTGAGTAACTAAGTAAATAAGTGAGTAAATGAGTAAGTGAGTAAGTAAGTAACTAAGTGAGTAAGGGAGTAACTAAGTGAGTAAGTAAGTAAGTGAGTAAGTGAGTAACTAAGTGAGTAAGTAACTAAGTGAGTAACTAAGTGAGTAAGTAACTAAGTGAGTAAGTAACTAAGTGAGTAACTAAGTGAGTAAGTGAGTAACTAAGTGAGTAAGTAACTAAGTGAGTAAGTGAGTAACTAAGTGAGTAAGTGAGTAAGTAACTAAGTGAGTAACTAAGTGAGTAAGTAACTAAGTGAGTAACTAAGTGAGTAAGTGAGTAACTAAGTGAGTAAGTGAGTGAGTGAGTGAGTAAGTGAGCAGTATGTTTTTTATCTTCATTTAAGCAGCATAGTACGTACGTAAGATGGTTCCATTTTGATTTGGCCTTCATATAAACAGGTTCATGAGTCAAATAAAAACATATTTCCTGAGTATATATTAAGGCTGGGACCCGTTAATCTACATAAATTAATTACAGACCAACTCAAAATTAATCTCACTTCTCCTTTGACGCGGCCCCACGCTGCCCCACGCTGCCCCACGCTGCCCCACGCGGCCCCACGCTGCCCCACGCGCCCCCACATGACGCGCATTGGTGCACGATGATATGAGCGCAGGTAAAGGTGTGGTGGACATTAGGATGAAAACCCGTGGAAGGATTGGTTTAAACATTAAATAAGCCCCCAGTGAGGGTGGGGTCCGAGCAGTACGTCCTGTACACACATGTATTCAGCCGTGTGCCCGTCTTATGTTTAGTCAAAATGTGATTAATCACGATTAATTTATTACAAAGCCTCCAATTAATTAGATAAAACATTTTAATCGAGTCCCACCACTAGTGTATGTGTGTATGTATATATATATAATGGCTCCCCCTACAGGCTGATGCTTTTACCTCGTCACAGGCAGTGCAGCGTGGCTTCAGCCTCTCCGCGTGGTGCCTCCCGCAGTAGATCTTGCCGTCCTGGTAGAAGTAGATGAGGTCCACCAGCAGCTCGCTGCACAGGCTGCACATGAAACAGGCCGGGTGCCAACACACGCCGTGACCTGCCCGCGAAGAGAACACGGCTATGTCGCCACCGTTTATCTGCCCGCCACACTGACGACACAAGCCACACGTTACATCAGCATACGCACATCACACGTGAAACTGTTCAACTCTACGTTTGTTATTGTGTAAGTCTCATTTATTTCTACTGTGCCGTGATTCCTGAAGCACATACAAGTATATTTATTCACAATACTTTTGAGAGTCCAGAGGAAGACCGTACAGAACCTGCTCTGCACACGCACTGTATTCAGTGTGAATGAGGCGTGAGGATATTCTATTTGTCATGAAAGGACTGTTGTGGAAAAATGTCTGAGAATTGGCGTAGGTCGGGTACACCCTGGACAGTGGCCAGATAGTTGCAGGGCTGACACAGAGGTACACTGGCAGCCAGTAGGGGATATTGACAGCCACCTATTCTCAGATGCATGTGTTTGGCTGGTGGGAGGATCATTATGGCAGTATCAGTCCATTTATGATGATCTCCTGATCTGGGAAGATGGTTGAATCATGACACAGTGCATTCATCTATGCTCTGCTCTTCACGTCATTTATACTGTAACCAGTTTCATATGTATAAAATAAGGAAAATGAATAGTATTAAGTATTATGAAGAACATTAGATTGGATGTACATTGAATCTGATGGCAGTAGTTTAAGTGAATTTATGAGAATCGTGATAATACTATTTCACCATATGACCCACTCCTACACCATGGTCTTTAATTAGAGTCTTTAATAAAATGTGCTATTTTTAACCTATAAATAAATAATAAATATGTGGCGTGTACCTGCTCACAGATGGCCCCGGTCATGGTGACGGGGAAGGGCCGGACGTTACCCCGGCCCAGGTTCTCTCTTTTGCGTTGGTTACTGAAGAGCTTCAACTCCCGCTTCTCCTCGTCATCCAGACTGTTGCAGTACCGCACCTGCACGCACACACACACATGTGCACACATACACACACACGCACATACACACACACAAAAGCATGACTAAATATGTTCTTTCAAGGTACGATCACACATGTCCACGTCCTCTACTCGGCTGTAAATCATCTCTAATGTACACTATTACATAACTGATGGGGTAACCAGATGTCCCACTTTGGGTTGAACTGCGCAGCATTTAGCTCCAGTCCAGCGTCCCACAAACTGAGGCTGCGTGCCACATTTTGATCCTGGCGAGCAAACATTTTGTTTATACTTTCTTTTTACTGTCTCCCAGAGGTGGGTAATAATCAGTCACATTTACTCAGTTACATTTACCCAGTTACATTTACCTGAATAACTTTTTGAATAAGTTGTACTTCTAAGAGTATCTTTACTGCACAATACTTTTTACTTTGATTTGAGTAATAATATTTCAAAGTAACTATACTCTTACTTGAGGAAAGTTTTGGAACTCTAATAAAAGTTTTTTACACACCTGAATGTAATGTAGGTAACAACAATAATCTTTTTTGGGGGGAAATACTGGAATTTGCTCATTATATTTTAGAATATTATAACTTTACAAAATACATCTGTTACATACATTTTACTCAGTACTTGAGTACTTTTTTACTCTTACTTGAATGGCTCCTCCACCCACCTCTGCTTCAGTCTAATGCATGTTTGTGGCTGAAAGAACGCTCTCTCTTTATGATCCACCTCTGCTGATCAATACCTCTAAACAAGTCAAAGATTTGAACTCTCTTAAAAGCGTCCCATGTAAGGTGTCTGGATAGAAATAATCACTGTTGTACTGAGTGATCCAATATGGCCGCCAACCCTGTTTGAAGATGATAAATGTGTGGACTGTGGTTGTTGTGCAAATATATGTTCAGCAGTGTTTAGTGTCATGTGTGAAGTATGTGTCTGATTATCGTGGTGTTTGTCAAGGCCAAGTATTAGTATAGCACAGCACTCTGAGGCTCACAGCTATTTTATATGGTGTATTGGTTTGTAAATAATCTCTCTAAATGAAAAGATAATTATGTTTTGTTTGTTTAGGATGTCATTTTCAGTGGTTCTTTTAAAGGTTCTATGTTATTATTATTTTTGCACATTTCACCGTCTATTTTGGACACACTTATGTTACCATTAAAACATCAAACACAATATTTATGTTTATATTTTTATGGAGATCCCACTTGGACTCGATAACAAACGCTCTGATGTCTTTAAGACGGGACAGAGTTTCACTCCAAAAACACCCCGACACCCCCACAGCACACACCTTCTCCAATCAGATATGTTGGAAAATGGTGGTAATAACAATGCTTCTCTGGGTACGTTTGTTGACATTAAAGTTAAGTGAGTGGAAAGTAACATTTGCAGACTTTAAGAGCCAGTTTTCTAAGTATAGTAAAAAATGAACAAACATATAACTTCCATACAGCCCCACTAGACACTTCCTTGTGGCACTCTGGCACATTACCAAACTCCAGTCTTCCCTGGTGTGTGGTTTTGTTATCTGACCGCCCTGGGGGGAGGGATGGGAGATCGCTCACCTCATTGTCGTGGGGGGGTAACTGGTGGAGCAGCTGTTTGATGCGGTATTTCTCTCCTGGGCTGTTCACGTAGGGCACCTTGTCCTCAGGCAGGGAGCTGTAGTACTGATGGACCTGTGGAAGACGGAGACATCAGTGAGATTAGTGAAAACATAAACGTTCATAACGGTTGTAGATTCACTTCTTTAGTTTGGTTCTAAATTGTTAGCATCAAAATCTGATCAGGGCTATAAGGCGAGAAAAAAATCTAATCATGAATGTGACAATCTGCTAATCTGGGAAGATCGTTGAATCATATTAATAAAAAAGGGGACATTATTAAGTATTGTGATGAACATTGGATCAGGTGTGAATAGTTTAAAGGTTCTACGAGCGTCGTCCGTGTAGAACAAAACGGTTTACTCTTTGTGATCAAATGGAAATCGGGATCTTGATCAAATCGAGATATTACAGTTTTGCCACATCGCCCGCCCCCGAGGGGTGGACTTATTATCGTAGGGTTTGTGCTGGAGGATGGATCTGAGCATACACTCATTTTCTTCAGTAAAACCTAAAAATCAAGAATTTAGTATGTAAGTATTGTAGTAAGTATTGTAGTAAGTATTGTAGTAAGTATTGTAGTGAGTATTTAGCCTTTAGCCACAATGCTAATCCAAATACATAGAACACTTTGAGGTTTATTGATCAAATTGTGTGTATATTAATACCTAAAAGGGTTAATCCAGGACCAAATCAAGACTAAATGACATTTCATAGAGTGCACCCCAGGGCAGCTGTGGCTACAGAGGAGGTTTACCTCCACCAGTGTGAGATTGTGAACATGAATGAATAATGTTTTCTCAAAGCACGAAAACGGAGACTAATCTAGAACCAAACCAAGACTAATCTAGAACCAAACCAAGACTAATCCAGGACCAAACCAATACTAATCCAGAACCAAACCAAGACTAATCCAGGACCAAACCAAGACTAATCCAGAACCAAGTCAAATCCAGAATTTAACCAGGACTAACCCAGATTGTGCAGCTCTAAAGTAGAGGGTCATTTTGCTATATCATGTTCACAATTTGACTTTTGTCTTGCACAGGAAACTACTGCTGTCAGTGTCACTAAAATCAACCAATCCAATGTTCATGATAACACTTATTTGACCTTTTTATGAATATGAACACTGTCATTGTTACAGCTCAACATGACGGTGAAGAGCAGAGCATAAAGCAGATAGTCAGAACTTCATATGACGGTTCAATCTTTTATTGCCATGCTTCACACCCACTACTCTTAGTCCAGCAGATGCCCACACAGACTGTTATATTGATGATTTATGGCCCACCATAAAAGGGGCTAAATGGAAACTCTGCCTCCATCTATGCTTCTATTACTGCCCTGTCCCAGACATACCCCCACGACACACCAAGGACATTCAAGTAAAGATGGGGGATCCATATAGACGTGAGGGGGTCAGGCCAGGGGCATAACATCAGGCAGGGCAGCAAGTGGGGTCAAGGAAATACCTAACCAAGGACAAAAACAGGACTAAACCAGGTCTAAATCAAGACTAAAACAGAATAAAGTGGGTTAATAAAACCAAAACTAAACCAAGACCAAACCAAGAATAACCAGGTCTAGGCTGTTAACCAGCTCTGACTACTGCCCACCCTTGAAATTGAATGTAATCAACGAGAGACCAGACTAAGATCTTTGTGTAGAAGAATTAAAGAGTTAGCAGTGACTGGCCAGGCTAAAAAACAGGGACTAACCCGGGTCTGAACAAGGACAATAGAGATCTGCACTATTGTTCATTGAAGCCACCTCACGCCACTGGGCCCGGCTACTACTCAAGAACTGAGTAATCGACAGACCAAATCAATAATGAGCAAAATCCTGTATTTCCCTTAAAATAAATAAAAATACTGTCCCTTTTTACAACAGAAATCTATATCTCAAGAACATACATTTAAAGTACATTAGCACGGATGTAACGGTAAACTGGCGGGTTCGGTTCGGTCCATGATGTGTGCGATATCTGTTCTTTTTGTATGTGTGAAAAATACATTATTGTACCAATCCAATGTTGAAACCTTTGAACACTCAACAACGCCTTGAATAGCACATGATTCAAACACTGGAGTTATGTTTGGAAAAGGGTTGACGTTACTCTGTCGCAGGCTTTAGTTAATCCAGCCTCATCTCCAGTGAGTCTAATGTAGATCATAATTAATCTTTGTTTACATTTGTGGAACATGGCTCATTTGCATGTCCTCGTGTCTGTGTCGTTAACGCTGCTGTACATTAGTAAGTACTGTTACTTCAAAAATAATAGTACTTAAGTAAAAGTAAAAAGTAAAGACACTCTTAGCAGAGGCCTTCAGCTGTGTCCTTGGCAGTCATAGTGGGTCATATAAACAGATTAACCCCAGCAGGTGTAGCGCAGTCTGGAACACGTCGAAAATAACCCAAACACAGCTAAACATGGCTAATGCTAATTCTAACTCCTCTGTGTAAGTAGTGGCCCATGCTGGCTTCAACACAACATTCAACCACAAACATGAGCTATATGTACAAGTATCTCACAAAGTCCTGCTTCATGGGTCCTCAATACTCACATCAGGAAACCATTCACAAAAAACATTTATATAATGTTATGGTCTTCCTGCTTTGGACTGTCAAGCCAATAAAATAGACAGTGCTGGTCCTGGTTTAGTCCTGATTTAGTCCAGGTTTAGTCCAGTGCTGGTCCTGATTTAGTCCTGATTTAGTCCAGGTTTAGTCCAGTGCTGGTCCTGATTTAGTCCTGGTTTAGTCCAGTGCTGGTCCTGATTTAGTCCAGGTTTAGTCCAG
>JAVQKC010185336.1:0-10440 GCA_036025475.1 Philypnodon macrostomus | reverse complement strand
TTTTTTATTTGGTTTTGCATTCACCTGTCTGAAGACCTCTTCCTCTTGGTGGGTGATGCGGACCAGTTCCTGAATAAAGCCGTAAGGAAGGTTGCGACACAGCATATAAGGGACCAAGAGCGAAGGCTGAAGAGGACTTCTGCATAAAAGGAAAACAAGAGACAAAAACAGTCAGCAAAACAAAAAATGTAGGCAGTGTGAAAGAGGTGTTGCCATGGAGACTGTGATACAATACAAAAGGGAACAGTGCAGAATGTACTGAGGGTAAATAGACCATATATCTATAATCATGTTGTTTGGTTTTTGGTGAAATGTTGACTTACCGTGGCTGGGTCAGGGTGCCTTGAAGGACCAGGGTCACGTGAGAAATACATTGAGAGCGAATGTTGCTGAGAAGCAGACTGACATTTGGTTGGCTACACATCTGAGGAGAAAAAACACACACTCAGGACAAGAGGCAGACACTTTTAAAGACGTCATAAAAATTGTTTGCAGCCAATTTCACACAAAATCTTTAGTCATTCAATGTAATTCAGACACAATGTTCTTGGTACGTAGCAGCTCATTTCAAGGGGCGAGCTGTGCCTTCTACACTTCTTCATTACAAATTTCGACTGACAGGCTAAAAGGATTTTTTGGCTTTTACTTGCAAAAGGATATGTGATGTTGAACCTCTCTAGTCAGCTAAGCTGATTTAGTTTTTGTAATAGGAAACTGGATAAACCATATATATTAGACAATTTCAATATTATGCAGTCTTCAAAAATGTGTTATGTACCTTAGGAGCTTTTCGTTCCTCCATACCAACACTGTCAAAACGCTCAATGAGGTAGTTCAGCATCTCTGTCTCTTTACAGGTTTCGATGGTGAAGCGGTCACTGGCAGAGCTGCAGGACACACTGCTTCCACATGCACCAAGACTAAACACAAAGATAACAAAATGGAAAATGTTTATATGGTCTTGTAAAATTACCAAATGTGTTATTACCACTGCACAGAGGGATCAGTGGACATTTTATATAGTCAAACACCAAAAAACATAAGTCACTAGCAACAGCTTTGGAGCATCTCAATGGTAGTCTGTTAAAGAGAAAACACCCATATTACATAAAAAATTTACTTATAAGACCACTTTGCTGCCAGCAATAAGCGTCTCTGTACAAAACAAGCCATTATACACACGTGGGAAAAAACATGTGAAAGTGTTAGATGTAAAGTATCTCCAGTATCAAAGTATTCTCTTCTGACATCATAAACCAGCGTTTCTCAAATGGTAGCTTGAGACCCAAAGGGGAGGTGACTTTCAATGTTTAGTTTATTGGATGCCTAAATTCATCTTATAAAATGGCCAAAGGGTAAAAGTAAAATATAGAAAACATAACTAATCATTCTTAGTGCTAGATTTGAAAGTGAACACAACATTCAGATTACAATGAGAAGATATATTCTATAGCCACATAGAATTAAAAATACTGAAACCTAAAGTATATCTCGCAATAGAGAGTAGTGAGAAAAATTAATTTGATTTGTTATTGTTGATGTATTATTTTTACCACTCAAACAGGTCTTCTCCTGGGCCTCCAAAAAGAGTTTACATAAAGGCAGCCCCTATCAACCGTTCATCAGCTTCACCTTGTGTATGCTGTTAATGGCATAAACGGGTCAAGCGCGCACACACAAACCCACACCGTGCAGCAGCGTCTACCTGGACCCAAACTGAACCCGAGAAAAATCCTCCTCTTCCTCAGACTCTTCATCACTGCTGTCCTGAGACATGTCAGACAGGGCAAAGAACAGGAACGACAAGGGGCTAAAGCCGAGTGGAGCGGACAAGGAAGTGAAGGAGAAACAGAAAGACAGTGTGAAGTAGAGTCAAAGCAAGAAAAGAGGAAGAAAACAAAGAAAAGATGAAGATAAATAAAGAAAAGATGAAGATAAACAAAGAAAAGATGAAGATAAACAATGAAAAGCCAAATTGTAGGATGGTAACCAGCCACAACTAAAAGGGAAAGGAAACATGACGAAACAATAACGGCTTAATGCTTCGACACTGTGCTGTATAAAGGACTTAACAACTGTTTCATCACGCTTGTCATTACCACACTAAAAAGCTAGATTACATGCAGTTTATAGCTCAACACAATTCAAAGCCAGTTAACTTTATCAAGGGGTCATTCGGTCTTATTGAATGATCAGAAACTGTATTGTAAACAGATTAGTGTATTTAAATGTAAGCCTCCCAGCCAGTTTAAGCTAATGTAGTTTATAATAGTTTATACACCAATTATGGCCTTAATGCTTTAACAACAAGGTAAGAAAATCTGGCTGCTAAATGAGAAACTCCCAGTAAAAACATTCAAGACCAGCCTAACCAGTCTTCTGATCAAAATCCCAATTTGCATTTCCACTTGGTGTCATCTGAGTCTATTAAGTATATAAAATCAAAACTAAAACTGACCTCAGAAATTCCCCCATTGTCATAATGACAGTACATTACTTTCCAGCACCATTCAAAAGAATGTCACACTAACAAACAATGCATTGTATAACGTTTCTTTAAAATAATGAAAATCTTGCATACTTCTGAGGTGTGTAGCACTGACAAATATTGTGAGTTAGACTCCATTTCAAAACTAGACACTGGTTAGAGTCAATAATCTAACGAAAACTCTGGTTTAGAAAATACCCTTATTAGAACCTGTTATTATTTGGATGGAACAAACTGCCATGCACACTTCAAATGAGATACCTAGATGGTGGGATCCTGGCAGCAAAGGCCGCTTGTCTAGCCCTCGTTCGGGGTGAAGGGGGCACCATAGGAAGAGGTGCTGTGGAGGATACAGACTGGGGGTTGGTTGTAGGCAGAGGAACAGGGGTGTTGGGCGGGACAATGGGCCCCACAGAGCTCGGAGAGGGACCAGAGAAACTATATCCTCTCTGCCCTGAGCTGGAGGGAGAAGGAGCCACCCACGGAGTAGTAACAGCATAGGGACGATAGCGCTGTGAAATGGGCATGGGGGCCGTAGGGGAGTTTGGGGTGTGTCTGGGACCGGCTGTAGCAGGTGGGCTCGGGGGAACGATAAACTGGGGGATAGATAATGTGGTTGGTACAGAGGAGGGAGTAGAAGGGGCTGTAAAAGATGAGGAAGTCCATCTGGCTGCATCCAAAGACATCGGGTGAGGACTACCACAACTATAAAGACTGCAAACAACATTCATTTTTAAAAACACTTCTAGAAAACAGAAAGACAATGAAATTCACTTGTATGTGGCATTAAGACTTGCAGTTAGACCTTACTTCTTGCCATTACTTGCCTGGACATAGAGCTGGCTCCAAAGGACGCCGTACTGGAGCCCATGGGACTTCCACCTTGGCTGGAGGGTGGTACCAGGGTCAAGCGGTGGTCAGGAGATTTGGCTGCTATTGGCTGTGAGGTGGCGGTCAAACTCGCAAAAGGGTTATGGACAGGAGACTGCGTGGACATTGTTAGGACCTCCATCAGGATTTGACTGATCAGGTCTTTAAAATCAGCATACACTATAAGATAAATAATATTTTTTTAAATTGTTTAGCAAAAAGTCTATACCTGAAAGGTATTATTGTTCAATTGTGGTTAATACCCACCATCTTTAGGGTTCCGCTGAAATTCTGTAGCCAACGAAGGGAGAAAAATGACATCTCTGTCCTGCTCCTTCCACGACACACGCAGGATTTTGCACATGAGCTGTAGAGCCTGCTCCTCTGGGACGTCTGAGTTTGAAGCTGCTTCCTAACGAGGCATGGATAATAAGATATATAATAAATTAATATTTGCAGTCAAAAAAGGAGAAATTTTATAAATAGGTTTTCTAGTTGATGTTTGCACTTAACCTTTTCAGTCAAGTTCCTCTTCTCTCTGCGATCACTGTCCTCCACTTCCATGTTCTCTATCCCTGAGTCCACGTCCACCTGGGACATGCTGCAGTACATATGTGGTGCTTAGTAAAGTCTCATGTGACAATTCAGATCTCACCAGATGAATTCAATTAATGAAAAAAGGAATATGTTCGTTTGGACATTTGTTAGAGGATGAATTTTGTTCTGTTTTTACCTCTTTTCACAAGAAGCAGTATCTATATCCATGCTCTGTGATCGGGACAAACTTTGGGATTGTGTCTCGAGGCTGTTGGAGGGGGAGCTGGACAAGGAGCTCACCCCCTCACTGCTCTGACTACCATATGCCACTCCTACAAAGAGACAAAGACAACCCTTTAAAAGCCAACGTCCTATTAGAGATACAGTAACAAAGATTGTTTATTTTGTTTCAGTAATAGTCCAAAGTCATGTTTTGTTTTCCTTTTAAAAAAATGTAATTAAATCGACTAACTTCCTACACAACAACACAATTTTAAAATGTGCTACAGTAAACAATGAGAGTAGGTAGTTTTGTTAAAAACACCACATGGGTATAAACAAACAAAGAGCACTATTGCGCCCACATGAGACACAGGGCTGCGTATTCTAGAGCAGGTGAAATTGTCAGTATGCAGTTTTATAGCACACGCTTCAAACTAGGCCACTAGTCAGTAGTCACGTCTAAGTCTTGCATAGATCCCTTTCAGAAAGTTAAGTTTATATGAGCTTTACAGAGTACACAGTGTCACCACAACTTGAGCCATCCATCACACTAATATCTGTATACTGGTCGGGACAGAGTGTCTTTCTTACCAGATGTGCCCATGGGGGATGTAGCGGGGGTACCACTGTGGACATTGAGCCCCAGTGACTGAGAGGCAGCTGATGGCATGGGCTGGATAGCAGCACCTGAGGGTCCAGGGATGGGTCCAGGGGGCGTCTCTCTCTGTGGGGATGTGAGGGGTGTACTAAGAGGGGTACCTGGCTGAGACGTCTGCCCCCCTGCCAGTCTGGCCAGTCTTCTCCTGCGAATCTTGAAAAACAAGTTGATACCTCCATTTAATCACAATATTCATTATTAATATAAAAACATAAAAGCTACATTTTCTAGTGTCTCATAACATACCGTCATAAATTGATCATTAATGATCCTCTATCGCTCATATTTACTGTCAGGTAATCTGTGCAAATGCATTTATTTATTTTTTGCATTGAAATGTCTAATTGAAAATGATGAGCATGATAAACTGAGTTGTCTCACTCATATGCTGGGGCTCGCTGGGGCTCACTGGGGATTGCACAATGGTGGCCCAGTTTGTTTTTATGCTGAGTCGCCTTGCAAGCTAATTTTCGAATGTTAGCAAAACAACGTTAGCGATTGACACCTAGCTTAGCTTTGAGTAAAAGGCACGTCAATCAACTAACTCAACAGGCACAATTTACCGACAAACTAAATTTTTTGTAAATTCACCAAAACAACCCTAACAATACATTAGAGGTTTTCCTTCTGCTGATGAGACTGTTAAATTGAGCGAGCGCTAGTGAGTAAGCACCTTACTCCGGTGAAAATAATTAACAGTGACAGAAGGTTTGACAAACCAACTTTGTGATTTATCAATAATATTGTGAAATGTCAAATGAAAAGGTCTCGGATAGTATTTTATATATAGCATTATATAGTATGCTCTGTATGAATGAACACATACATATATTGAATGTTTCAGAGCATTCATTCTTCTGGACTTTCGCTTCAGAAACCAGTGTAGCTAGGGTTGTTTTGGAGACACGGAGTTCCCAACAATAAATCCACATAAAATGCCCATCTGTCACACTTCACTGGTTGTAACGACTAGCATAAACTCTTACGGAATGAAATACATGTTTTTTCTCTTACCTCATCTGCGCTCAACTCCTCCATTGCAGCTAACTTAGCTTAGCTTGCTGTTTCACTTTCAACTGCCTTCTAATGTATGCCAGCCAGAGCCAGCTAGCTAGCTTCTATCAGAACTAAAAATGCATAGTCTAGCTTCTTTAGTAAATTGGTGTCAGCAACGATTGTCTTCGAGAAATTAACCAGCACGCCTATATATGGAGGATGGCAACAAACCGCTCCTCCAAATAGAATTTTGTTTACTCTATGAAGAATGAAACAAAAAGAAAAGCGGCTAGCTTGTGTACGTCAAAATACCACGGCGGCCATTTTGGTTCTACACCGCTGTCACGTGACCTTTGATACGGAGTGAAGTGGCTGAATGTGGGTCCAACAAATCAGTGAGCACTACTGTGTCGCACATAACAGTAATAACTTGCATTACAGCTTCTGTCGCTATTGTAAGATCTAGTTTTATCAAAACAGCTAATTATAACAACACATTCGCCTGACAGATTATCCATAAAAATCCAATAAAAGGACTTGTGAGTTTCAGAATGGTCAACAGTCATTTTAATGCACAGAATAATGCAGCATGATAAATACATACTAACATTTAGGCACTAGTTTGCACAATCTTTTTACATATGTTTTTTCTACAAAATAGTATGTTAAGAAAACTAGAAAAATAAGAAACTTCATACTTTGTCTTTTAATACAGTTAATCAGTAAAAGCATTGGCACTTTTGCCCCTAGCCTGCTGAATAGAGACATAAAATATATTTTTATTACTAAGCTGCTGACCAGCAGTAGCTCTACATAGAACAGCAATGCCACCTAGTGGCAGACAATACCCGTTCAGGACATTACTTGTGTCTAAGCTCAACCTTTTTACAAAGAACTATTCCTTCAAAAAAGATTTTCTTCAAAGCGAATGTATCCTATGCATTTTTCTTGTAAACTTGCTTGCAGACTTCTCCCTCACAGTACAGCTCCTGTGGATAAAGAATAAAAATCACTGTTGAATTTGAAACAAATACACATTTAGCATTAGTTACATTTTGCTTGTATTCCTGTCGTACCAAGTGTAATTTGTCATCTTCGATCCAGTGAGCCCAGCCTCTGTTCTTCTTCTCCCCGATCTGTTCACACACCAGTCTATTTCCCTCCCACTTCACCAGTGACTGCACAGATGGCAACAGAAAGTGTAAATCATTGTACAGTCCAGAGATTGTATAAACAACACAAAACAAACGCATTTCCAGCAATTGTTTTACAACTTGAATTATTACCTTCACATGTCTGTTGTCTAGTCCTTGTGTAAACTCAGTATACTCCTCTTCCACTTTGAAGCAAAAAGTGTAGTTTCTGAAAGCACTTAGAGTTTTAATGATGTACGTATCTCCTTGTATCTCAATAACCTTCCTGAGCTTCAACTTCAGAGCGATTTTTCTTAGGTACACACTGATACCTGAAAAAAGAAATGAGACACTTCCTTGAACAGAGTGTACAGAGGCTGTCATTCCCACACATACCAGAACTCTTACAAAACCACTGTTTATTTTTGCCTGTGCAGCAGCAATGCATTTCAGTGCATCTAAATGTTGCACAAAGCCTTGATTGCATGTACCAATACACAGACAAATCATCTAGGGCAATAGTGAAAAGATAATAAAATACTTTTTGTTAACCAATTTAAAGTCAGACTAGGTTTATTATTTTTTTATAAACATATTTTTACTTAAAAGTAGATGGTGGCAAAGTGGGCAGTACATTCACTTAACAACTCGAAAGTCCTATGTTTGAATTCAGAACTGGTACAATGTAGTTGATATTATTGTATTATTACTATGTACTATAAGTCTTATATTCTGCTTGAGTAATTGCACATTTTGGAGTTAAAGTACTTTTACTTGAGTACAGACACAACCATGATTTTTTCTTACCTCTATAACAAAATTTCATGCCAAGAACATAACACTTACCCAAAGTCATCATGTAGCCCTCAAAGTTGACATTGCTGACCATGTCCCATGTTCCACTGAAGCTGGTAGGCATATTTACTTCTTTTTGACTTCCTTTTTGAATCCTACTGAAGAATCTTCACAAGATGTTGAGATGCTCAGTCTTCAGCACTGATCAGAGGAAGCTGTGGGAAATGCTGACTGTGGGACAGGTATAAATGCAGGTGTCCTCTCGCGTCATTCGCTGTCACCTGAGAGCATCAGGGCAGGGCCTATTTTTGGGTCCAAGTCATGGATTGAAGTTGTCAGACTGGTCCCAGGTACACTTTAATACAATAATTTAAGATTGACTTCAGGCACTACACAGTACACTGAGCCAACAAACAACATGACAAAGACATTGCACTGATCGAAGATGCAAAACCTTGCATTAAATCACTTAAAATACTTCATTGACTATGCTCTCCCCTACTTCCAAATATAGTACATGCACACAGTAAGTGTTAGTGAAAGTTAGCTTTGTGCTGTAGCATACATGCACCACCCTAAATGCACCAGGGATGTTTTGTACATGCTGTGCACTGGCTGTTCACACCCATCTCTTTAAACACCTGGAATCTATCTAATCTATTTTTGGACTGCTTGTATTTACACTTCTAGTACCCAAGATGCATACTCATATCTTAAATCAGGCTGATTTGTTTTGTCATTGTACTCCGTCATTAACTATGTATATTTTGTTTTTTAGAACATTTCTTATTCAGTGTCACTTTGCTCATTTTGTTTTATAGATGTACCATTTTTTCAAAGCAAATTTCTAGTAATGCACAAAAAGAGAATCACAAAAACCAATGGCAATAAACAACTCTAATTTTGATTGTATGCCAATTCTACTAATGCTTATAATATCTATTTTAATCAATGCACCAATTGTTTTTCTCATCTCAGTGAACTTTACACTAATACCACACCTTTCGCCATAAAAATAAAATAAAAATTGATTTATGGTTCCAGTTCAGCTCTAAGATTGTTTTGCATATTCTTATTCTTGCTAGGTGGCTCTTAGAGCATACTTTCAGTCATTCCAGACAGATTAATTAATAATAATCATCCACGCCTTTTGGTTAGGATTCACATGACCTTAATAACCTAAAACTATTGATCTATAAATAAAACACATGCCATTAATGCATTAGTTTGAACTATTGCCAAACTGATTGCCAACAATTAAACTAACATGAGTGAGACTAACAGGGGCCATTATAATCAATCAAGGAGGCGTTGATGTGGCACTTTCCTCTCTGTTTGCTAATGAAGGAGAAATGTCAATAAAACCCATTTGTGGAAAACAAAGCAAGTTTATTGTAACTAAGGTCAATGCAAATCACATCTTTAATTTAAAGCATCAAAAGAAAATGTGTAAGACCATTTTTCTTTGGTGAGTTTTGGTAAGTTGGCAGTGAGCTTGTGCATGTAATACTAAAACAATTATAGAATTAATTTTTTTTTTTTTTTTTTGCACAATACAATATAAAATATATATATTCTATAAAGACATGAGATTTAAAAATTGACAGCTACATTGTAGCAATTGCAAATGGGACTACTGTGTCCTAATATGGATACTGCAGTACAGTATGTGATGTAACATAGGTTGGGGTATGTCATAGCTGAGGTGTGCGATATAATGCTTTCTGCAAACTTTCTAGGGAAACACAATTAAAAATATGTTTTTTTAATTGTTGATGTTCAAACCAATATAAATCACTATAAAGGCTTAAAGGCCATAAAGGAAAGCCTAAATACTGTTAGTGTTTAAGTGCAGTGTCTTGACCTTTTGTTATTGGGGCTGGTTTGGGACAGCAATTAACTTGTAGATGCACCAGAGTATCTTTGAAGAGGTGCGAGGACCACCCCAGTATTTTTCTGTTCACTCTCTGCACTGTAAAGCTTATGATCATTGATGTAGTTGACCACACCGTCCGGCAGCAGATACCTGACACTATGGCCTCGTCGCAGTGCCCGGCGAACATGAGTGGCCGAGATCTCGTTGGTGACCCACTCCTGAACCACATGGATGTTTTTGCGATGCTTCCACAAGAGGTCCGATTGATGGATGAACTTATGGGGTTCGTTGCCAGCACGGGTGACACAGACGATACCAAAACGACCCACTATTTCTTCAATATCCTCTGGCTTCCACAGATTAGGGACGCCAAAGGACTCCAGGACGTCAGCACCACACAGCAACATGAGCCGAGTGCCATCTATGTAAAAGAAAAAATGAAATGTCACTCAATCATAACATATCAACACAATATAGCTATTTTAGTTATATAGTTGTGTTAAAAATACTGATACCACTAAAGACTACTAGGTTAGTTCATAGAGTAATATATACAGTTAGCCTTTTAGCTTGAATTATGTAAAAAAAAAAACTCAACTCTTGTGACCATAACACAATGTACTGTACACAACACATTATATTATGCAAAAAAGGTTTACTGGGAACATTAGTCAGCCTTGTGAATTGTGAGCTGTGTAAATTATTGTAAGTAAAGTTTCAGTCATTTTTGTTTTGATGTGAATATCTTAAAATGTCAACCAGAAAATAACAGAAAACCCAAGTATATTTACTGTGGCACAATGAATTACTGACTATTCAGTGCAGTGTAAATGTTCATTGTCATTGTAAACCTGTTCCTAAGAAA
>JAVQKC010185317.1:0-10904 GCA_036025475.1 Philypnodon macrostomus | reverse complement strand
AAATCTTGGAAATCTAGAAAGAGTAAGAGTACTTTTACCACCTCTGTGTGTCATGTAAGAACAGCTTTATGTGAAAAATGTGATGATGTGGAAATTCTGTTCCTTGTGCCTTAATTTTTAATTTATCTTTTGAAAATATCAACATCTGTTTATTATTACATTTTTTGACTGATTACAACAAAATTAAACAGATAATCTGACATTATGCTCAAACAGTTACTCAGGACTTGAGTTGTTTTTTCACCAGTACTTTTCTACTCTTACGCCAGTAATTATGTGAATTAGAGTACTTTTTACTTGAGTAACATTATTTTGAAGTAACTGTACTCTTACTTACTCTTACTAGTAAAAATATTGGCTACTCTACCCACCTCTGATTAGGTACGACAATCAATCAAATATTGTTTTACAAAACCTCCATAATTCAAAACATCCTAATCCTTGTACCACCATTAGCACAACTAGAATCCAACATGTGTACCCCCGTCTGGTCTCAGACAGTGAGAGTATAATTCTCCAGATCCCTCCAATCCCTTTGTTCCTGATTTCACGCCTGGTTTGTCCCCAGCTCGAGTCTGGCTGGTGTACATCTCCCTGTGGCTTTCACTCTCTGCCAAACCCCACTACACCATGCCATCGCCATCCCTATCCGCTCCTTCAGTTCCTCATTCGATACAAATGCTACAAAACACATGCCAAGGAAGGAAGGTTTGTTTGTTTGTTTGTTTGTCGTTGAGCTGTCTCACTGTAAACAGCCCAAGAATCTGCCAAGAGCTGATCGTCAGAGGGACCAAAGCAATGTTATCGTCCAAAAATGATGGAGAATGCACCAGTGGAGAAGTCCTATGATACCAGATTTTGTGGGCAACAAAAAGAAAAAGGTCTTCCCCTTCACTTTCCTCTCCTTCCCGTACCTCTGTCACGGTCTTACACAAACCAGGAAGAAAGTACACAAACCAGGAAGTACATACACAAACCAGGAAGAAAGTACACAAACCAGGAAGTACGTACACAAACCAGGAAGTAGGTACACAAACCAAGAAGTATGTACACAAACCAGGAAGTATGTACACATACCAGGAAGTACATACACAAACCAGGAAGTACGTACACAAACCAGGAAGTACATAAACAAACCAGGAAGAACGTACACAAACCAGGAAGTATGTACACAAACCAGGAAGTACGTACACAAATCCAGGAAGTACGTACACAAACCAGGAAGTATCAGAATAACGAGCAGCGGTATAGTTCGCTTTTCTTTGAAGAATAAAAGCTGTGAATTTTCAATCAGATCCCGCACATTATTCCAGATCAATTTCTAGTTCTTGATAGATAAAGGATGTATTGACCAATTAGAGCACCCCTGTAGAGTAGAAGCATGTGATTGGTTAAAAAAATATTTTGTGGGGTCAATTTTTTGGGCACACACTGTCTATCTGAGAGGATTCTGCACGTTCTCCCCTTGTTCCTGTCGGTTCTCTTTGGCAGGCTTCCTTCAAAAGTTCAAAGACAATGTCTGATAGAGTTGGAGATTTAAAAGTGCCCTTGAAGTGAATGCATATGAATGGTCATCTATGTGTCAGGCCTGCGACTAACTGGCCATTTCCAGGGTATATCCCGCCTAAGGCCCATTGTTTGCCATGGAAGTTGATGTCAGATTAGCAATAGCAACAAGTTACTTCTGAAGCTGACAATAGATGCCCATTGGACATGCAATATTTAATTATTTATTTATTCAATAATATTTTAACGATTTACTTAATGATCGTCTTTGTTTTTTTGTTATGATCCGATCACCCTAACCACAGCAAACTTTTACCAACATCAAACACTTCTTTAGCAGAAGAATCCCTTGTTGCAGCAACATAGAAATCATATTTTTCTTAAGATGGACTCAAGTATGTTTTGAAATATGCCCTTGTTCTACTGCGAGGCTTGTGGCACTCGTAAACCTCCGATCTGGTGACAGCTGCTGCGGAGGGGAGGACCAGGAGAAGAGAGGATAGAGCAGAGAGTGTCCCCGGGGAGAGGTGCCTCTGCTCTGCATGCCAATCAGGAGATTCCCCTGCAGAGGACAGCAGCAGGAGGGGCCCCGGCTAGAACTGTAAGAATATACTAGGAACTGAAGGCAATGAAAGTAGAAAAAGGACAATGGAGGAGCCTGTTTTTGTTCAATTGTGTTAGTTTTATTAAGTTACACTTGTTATATAAACTAGTGTGATATAAGAATAGCGTCAAATAGTTGCATTGTGGCTGACTTATGTCAGGGGTGTCCAAAATGTTCCAATTTAAAAAAAAATAATACTGAGGAGGGCCACTCTCTGAGGCGACCGATTTCACTTTACCAAAGCCCCCTTCAGTTGTATCTGTTTACTGGACACATAGGTTTCTTCACTTAGAGTCCCTCTATATTAGTATACACAGTCACATGCAGCAGACAATTTGGGCCAACTGAGAGGTTAGCTTGAGAAAAATTTAACTAGAGTCAAGATTTTTGTGGATGGCTACACTGAAATAATCACACATTTGTATTATTTTTAGCATAAGGGCATAAAGGCAAAAACATTGTGGCTTGAAATAGTAGGCAATTGATTTAGTCTGCATGTTCTCCCTGTGTTACTGTTGGTTCTCGTCAATGTCCAGGGCCAGGGCATCTAAATACATGCAAAGTAAATATATAATTCTGGTTTAGTTTTTACATTTTAAACCTAGATTAGACCTACTTTAGCAGTACATTAGTGTTTGATTAGTCTTTAGGTTTAGATCTCTCTTAGATGTGCATGTCTTCTTTGTGTTACTGTAGGTTTCTTTGTGTTACTGTAGGTTTCTCTCCAGAAGACATTGTATAGTAAATCGAAATGACCAATAGCGAATGAACGTGAGAGTGAATGGCTGTCAGTGTTACAGTCATGTCTCTGTGTTAGCCCTGTGACTAACGTGTATTCATCTTAAGGCCCATAGTTGCTGAGATCCAGACTCAGGCCACCCACAACAATGATGTATTCATATTTTGGCTTTTAAGTGATTTTAAACACAGCAAAGTTCATTGTTTTGGGTCATTTTTAACTGCCAAACACTTTTTATACAATTGCAATCAGCTTGTATCAAATGAAATGCACTGTGTTCTCTTTTGTTATCCCAGCTGTAAGCCAATTTCGTTCTGTTATACAAGCTGTTATTGTCCCAAATTAAGTCAATGGGTTTCTGTCGGGATTAGACGCGTCCACTGCTCTCCTGTTAAGTGCCTTACATGTGGTGTTAACTGCAGCACCGCACAGACACAAGTAGCATTAGCGTAGCATGTAGCCTCCTGTCGCGGGCCCATAGAAGAGAATTAATAACTCATTATGTGGGGTCACTCCTCCAGATGGTCCGATCAGATGGTCCCACTGTCTCAGCCTCACCTCAAACAAGCACCTCTGACCTTTTTGGGCCACGGTGTTACCCGTAGCAACAATGAGTCTGGGGTTTCTTGCACTGGGTTTGTTTCTTAAGATGAAATAGCAATTAATTATGGTTTTGTCTTGATGTTTTTTATTGTTCTGGTTTAGACCTGTTTAAAACTTACCTGGTCAATAGTCCGGGTTTATTCCTGGTTTAGTTAAGACCTTGTTTAGTCTGGGTTTATTTTAGTCTTGGTTTAGTCCTGGTTTAGACAAAGTTTTGTCCTGCTTGATTCTTGATCTAGTCCTAAGTTTTAACCCAGTTAACCTATGGTTTAGTGTTGGTTTAAACCTGGTTATGTGTTAAGTTATTTTTTTGCTAGCTTTGAGTTAGAACTGATTTACTTTTGAGTCCTGGTTTATTCCTGATTAAGGTTTAGACTTTTGTTAGACCAAGTTATGTTATGTCATTTTTTGTGATTTACTCCTAGTTTAGTCCTAGTTTAGTCCTACTTTAGCCCAGGTTTACGCACGTTTTTGACCCGATTTAGTCCCAGTTTTGAACCAATTCAATCCTGGTTTATTCCTAGTTAGCCTTGAGCATTTGTTTAGCCTGTTCAATACATACAGTCAAATATTTGCCAAAAAACATGTATTATTTTTCTTACATATTTATCTGACCCTGTTCTATGATGTAAAGTAGGTGGTCTGTAGCCTATAGAGGTCAGGGGAGGACTTAAGTAAAACTCCACTACAACTGGTCAAAGTGGTAACCCACAAAGTCTGATCTGATGTTGCCATAGAGGTCAGGGGAGGGGCTAAATTAAATTAATAATTATGACATCATAGAACAGGGTTCGATAAAGCAATTTCATTTTTTTATTTTAGGACACTTGCAGACCCCACCTTTAATTACCTGTATAAAACATATACAAGTCCTTAGACAATGTGCTAGGAGTTTCGGATCTTCGTTTTTTTTTTTACAAACCGGGCGTGTCCGATCAGTGTTGGACGACTGCCCTAAAACCTCGATGAATACAAGGGCTTCCCGCAGAGGCCCCCTGATCTCCACGGTCATGATTTTGTTATTATGGTTTGTTCCAATGGGCAGATGGCTCCGCTTTGGGACCCACACATGCATTCACGTGTCGGGCCTGTCCCATCTATGGACACACCCCGGTACTCCCCTTTCTTGTCTCATTAGGGAGGCTATAGAAAGATAAGGACATAATAGGGTTGAATTAAGTGCCCGTGTGGATGTCAAAGAGGTAAAAAGAGGGGGTAGTTAAGGGGAGAGGGTGTAACAACCATAGAGAACACATAGGGAGAGCTGCCTTGTTCAGTGATTAGTGATTTGGACAGCCCGCTGGGACAGACAGATCTGAAATGGGCACTTAAACAGCAAGAGACTTAACAGTAATGACAAATCAGGTATAAACAAGGACTTCAATACAATTTAGAGATGAAACTGGTACTAAAAATTAGAACTAAACCAGGACTATAGGTCAAAAGCAAACGCAAGAAAAAGACAGTAATCAAATCAGATATAGGCTAGGACTAAAATTACCAATACTAAACCAATGTCTGAACCACCATTAGACAAGGACTAAACAAACCAGGGCTAACCACCAGGCATCGACCAAGATCAAATCAGGAATAAACTAACTAAACCAGATCTAACCACCAGGCATTAACCAAGATCAAATCAGGAGTACACTAACTAAACCAGGGCTAACCACCAGGCATCAACCAAGATCAAATCAAGAATAAACTAAGTAAACCAGGGCTAACCACCAGGTATCTACCAAGATCAAAACAAGAATAAACTAACTAAACCAGGGCTAACCATGAGACGCTGACCAAGATCAAATCAGGAATAGACTAACTAAACCAAGGCTAACCATGAGACATCGGCCAAGATCAAATCAGAGATAAACTAACTAAACCAGATTCAACCACCGGGCATCAACCAAGATCAAATCAGGAATAAACTAACTAAACCAGGGCTAACCCGAGACATCAACCAAGATCAAATCAGGAATAAACTAACTAAACCAGATCTAACCACCAGGCATCAACCAAGATCAAATCAGGAATAAACTAACTAAACCAGGGCTAAAATAGGTCTAATCCAGGACTCAAACAGGTCCTGCTTGGAGACTGACAGCAGATTTTAAAAAGATAACTGATCTATAACAAGATAACTGACAGTTGTGAAATGAGTAGTGATCTGGAAAATGGTGCTTTGGTCATAACCTTAGAAGACAAGGGTTTCTCATGAAGATGGGTAGATGTCATGTATACTATTATGTATACATCAACATCATGCCAAATGGACAAATACAAATACTGAACTATTGGTCAAAAGTTTAAACTAGGGCTGTTAATTGATAAAAAAAAGTCTACTAATTAATTACAAATCTTTCAGAAAATGAATCATGATTAATACAATTAATTTATTTGGCTTGTGGGCCTAGGTTGAATGTGCATATTGTCCTTTGCTGAAAAGTCTTCTTTGTAAACTTAATTTCTACACATTTTATAAGAAATGGAACAATAGCCGTTTTAGAGCAGGACATGTATGTTATTATTAATTAATAATGTCCCAAACCCCGTTTTGTAAAGGCTACAATGTAACACAGCTTTACCTCAGCATCCCATAGGCAACAACAGGGAGAGGGCCGACCATTGCCGCTTGCAGCTACACTTGCGCTCTTTAAGACCCAGGACAAAAAACACCTGTAGCCTTCCTGCTAACGCACATTACTGCACAAACTCAGAAGATAACAAGGCTTTTGTGCTGGTTTTGTGTCCGTTTGGAGAGGAGCTGTTTCAGACTCAGGGAGAGTGAGCGGTGAGGCCTGATCCCAGAGCACACGGGCAGGCCTTTGAAGTTCGCTCGCCCGATTGCCCCTCGTTCTCCGCTCGTTGAGAGGAGCTTGTTTAGCCTCATGGAGCATGTGTCTGTCCGAAGTGCATAGAGAAGATCCTCAAAAACCATTCAAAATATATTTAATACACTCATTAATGCAAGTTTACTGTTGTGCTGATGTACTTCTTCACCAACCAATCTTAACAGCTTCCAAATTAATCACTTTGTTAATTATTTTTGACTCGTCAGATTGAAGAAAAAATAACACAAATAGTTAACGCACTAGTTTGAACAGCCCTAGTTTAAACTCATGTCAGATGAATAATTGGACTCAACTGCTTGTGTCAATGTTTCCCCATTCTCTGTACTGTACTCTCTTCTGTCTAGTTAATGCACTATCTCTTAATGCATACTACACAGATAAGTAACTATATTTGATGCTTTCTTTGAACTCTTCTACTGAAAACATAAAACATAAACTAGTTCATGAACGAATCGGATGTTTTGACGTGAACGGTTCGAACCGGATCCTATTTCTGAGAAGGGCCGAATTGTTTCCCCCTGTGTTTTAGGATTTTTTTTACCCCCCCAAAAAACAGCCCAACAGCAAAAGTGATTTTTTTATTTATTTTTTTGCACTAAAATGAATTGAACATGGATATGTAGTCTCTATTGTGTATAGTAGCACAACGTGGAACTACACACAAGTATATTTCACAGATACAATGAGTTATCAGGCTGTGTTCTTGTAATACAAAAGTTGCCAATGAACTATAGTGAAGATTTTTGTTCCATTAAAGTGTTGAAAGAGTTAGCTGCAATCTGCACCAGTTTAGCCCATTTCATTTAATCTTGTATTGTATTCGACATCGCAGATTAGATCGTGAAGAGAGCCTGGTTCATTATTTCCTCATGCAACCATTGACCTTGCCCAACGAGATCTAATTTACTTTCTATCACACATCTAAGTCTCGTCCACACTAGACTTTCTTCTCCTGATCTTATTTAGCCTTAGCTCCTCATTATGTGTCTCTAAAGGCTCTTTTTTTTCACTCTATCCCATAAAGGGCCCTGTGCTAAACTCATGTGCAAACACTAACTTTAACAGAGGCGGCCCCAGCGACAGTCTGCCGCTCCAGATGACGTCTGCGTCCCATGTTTGACCAAGAGACTCGGGACAAAGCAGCTAAGAACAGGCCAAACAAAGACACCTTTCAATAGGATTTATAATGTTTGGACACTACTTTGTCATTTAGTCCCTGTCACTTAAGCACAGTAGTAGAAGAAATGGTAGCTCCTATATTCTGCACTTTTCAGAGTTTTTAACCATGTTTCTACCTCAAATACACACCCAATTTGTGTTTTGTTTGATTCAGGCATGTTTGAGAAATGAATTATGTTGAGCTATAATCCTCTCCAAGAGCTGAATACAGATTCACAATGGAATTCACCTATAAGTAATGTAACAATATAGGGACAAATAGCTCCAACCTGCTCCTGCACTGTCAACAAATGCACCCAGAGAAGCATTCTTGCCACCAACTGATCTGATTGGAGAAGATGTGTGTTCAGGCGTCAAGGTTTTGTTTGTCAAAAGAGTTCTTTTAATGGAAACCCACAATAACTGTAAAAAATTGGTTTGTTCCTGTCTGTCATCAAGTCTTATGCTTTTTCCAGTTTGGGAATGTGATTGAGTGGAGCCTATTCCATCAACTATGGGTCTTAGTCACATAGCTGACACAGAGACCTACGCAGACAGTCACTTTCACATTCTTTAACTATGGGCCATTTAGAGACACCAATACCTCACACATGCATGTCTTGGGAATGTGGAGGAGACCTAAAGTAACACGGAGAGAACATGCCGAATTTACTCAGAGAGATTGTGTGTTGGCCGGCCTGAAGATCATTATTACAACCTCTTGTACTCAACTAAGGGCACTAAGCAGTTACATTTTAGGTCTAAATCAGTGCTGTCAATTGATTAATTTTTTCACATCCATCCATCCATTTTCTTCCGCTTGTCCAAAACGGGGTCGCGGATGCAGCAGTCTAAGCAGGGAACTCCAGCCTTCGACCACTGCCCGATCCACATTGCACCAGCCCTTTTAAGGGTACCTCCTTGTGCTCGGGTTGAAGGACGAGCATCTACCCACTGCACCACCGCTGCAGCACACAATTAATCATAATTCATTTTTAAATTTCTTTTAAACGGCTCTCTACACAGAGCCGTTTGGAGACTGCAAAAATCTACTGCAAAACTTTAGACAGGACGTTTAGACGACATATGACGAAATATGAGACCATTTTTCATCAAATAAAAACTGTTTTGTAGATAGATGTCTGCAGTTTGCTTTTATGAGCTGGACACTGTCAATACTTTTTGGGGGTATTTTATGTGATTCTCTACACTTGCTCACTCTCTGACTGCAGGCTACAGTTTGGACAGGCTCACGCTGACTACGCCCTGTCAAACGGAAGAGGATGTCGGCCAAAACACTAGTGTGATTAATCCATGTTAATTGATCAATAACCCGTCAATTATTTTTGATTATTCACATTTAAAATCTTTTTACCTGGATGGTAAAGTGGGAATGTCCTTGATTAAGCCAAGTAGTATAGCAGCATTCACAACATAGAGACTATTGGCTCATTACTACTACATGTCTGCCAGTCTGTCCTATGGCAACTGTGGCTACTGACATAGTTACCAATACCACCACCAATAGTTACCACCACCAATGAGAAAATGAGAGTCATGTTGTGAAAACTCACTTTTTCAATAGTGTATCCACCTCTGATTATTACATTTCATAGTTACATTTTAGTGGATTTTGTCTTCCATAAATGATGACTGGTGCTGAAAGGATTGGTGCCTACCACTGAGTTCATTACAGTAAAATGCTTTGACACATGTTAATAAACACTCAATTAACAGTCCTACTTTATCAACAGATGAATGCCTCTAATATGTAACAAGATTAGCCCACTACATCTCACACTCCCCTTCACACAATGGGCCAGCAGCTGTGAGCTCTATGGGAAAACTTAGAGCAGGGGTGTCCAAACTATGGCCCGGGGACCAAATGCAGCCCGCAGAGCAATTTTTTTGTGGAGCAAATTGTCTTTTTACTGCATTTGACTCCCCTTTTCTGTGTGTTATGGTTATTGTTATAGTTGTAATATTGAGGGACAACCTGAACATATGTGGTCAGAAACAGATTCAACCAAAGGGGATTTTGGGTGAAGCGAAATCAGTCACATAGACAGAAACAAATAGATTTTAATGACATGCAGGACACACAATATTAGGTTGGGTAATATTCTGTCTATTTCAAACCATTCTCTGTAAATCACTGTTCTTCACCGTTCTTTCTTCTTCTGACGCATGGTTTTGAGCGCACAGGCAGATTAATAGGTCTGACTAATAAAATGGCCGGTAAATGTGTTAAACTATCCGAAGAATATTCAGTTTCTTAAGCATTTGCCACCAACAGCTTTTTTGCAATCCTAACAGCTCCAACCCGATTGTGAAGCAGAGATCAACCCCTCCAGACTGATTAAGATGCAGGAATTTGCAACATACAAGACACTCTCAAACCACACTCTTCAGCCAGAGACTTTAACCTCTTTCTTCTAAGACATTTTGAAATACATGGGATACACATTTTTAATATTTTAACTTCATAATAAATGCACTGTTAATGTTGATGACAAAATAATTATTAATTTGTGTATTTTTCAAACCCCAAATATTGACCATATTTATGTATGTATGTATGTACATTATGTATGTATGTATGTATTTATTTATTATTGTTTATTTATGTATAAGTATTTATTTTTTGTTAATTTACGTATGTATGTATTTATTATTTGTTTATTAATTTATTTACCATTTATCTTTTTTTTTTTACATAAAATAATAATTATGGGCATAAATGCTGTATATTGACTGATAATAATACATAATTTGGTAATAAGCAAGAAAAACACTGGCGTCTAAAGTCTTCATCTACATTCCAGATGGTCAGTCTTTTAGCTTGCCTAAGTGCCTTGTTTCCTCTTTTTCTGCCCCATTTCAGCAGCAATGGAGCTCAACACTAACTGGTTTGAGCTCAACAAACCATGCACACTAATTCATTCAATGTTTGTCAAGCTATGGTAAAGGTCCCATTTGTGATATACGTGGACTCTTTCTGGTGGTATTCACACACATATTGTTGTATGTTGATCATTCATTATTTTGTCAGTAGTTATTTTGTTAGAAATTTTGTGTCTTAAACCCTTGATTTTCACTTGATTTAAGCTTATTTTAGTAGAAAATATTACTTGATAGGTGGTGTGTAATGGCAGTTCAATCCCAGCTCCAACCCAGTCCATACTACCATTGTGTTCTTGGGCAAGACACTTCATCCACCTTGTTTTTTATGACCTGATGTGTAGATGCTGTATGCTGCCATGTCTGCGTCAGTCTGTCCCAGGGCAACTGTTGCAAGATTACCACCACCAATGTCAAACAGTGGAGAAAAGAAATAATGGGCATTGGATATATAAAAAATATGTTTGTAAATGTTAGGCCTGTAACACAATAACAATGTATATATTATAATTGTACAGACATTATAAAGTATTATTTTGAGCAA
>JAVQKC010185304.1:0-13887 GCA_036025475.1 Philypnodon macrostomus | reverse complement strand
GAGAAAACGGAGACGAACATTGTGTGGGGGTTTAAGAATGGCTTGTGGGTAAATTGGAGGTGTGGCTGAGGTGTGGTTAACGTGAGGTGAAGGTGTGTTGCAGATGTAGATGAGGCATGCTCCTGCTCCCGAACATACGTTAACATATTAACATCATTTCAGCTCAGAGTTGCCCCAATGGGCGACATTAAACAATCAGATTTTACTGGTGTTTTTGTTTCTCCTCCCTTTTGTGTTTTCTATCAGCAGGGCTTGTGAGTGGCAGGGGGCGTGGCCGTGGCTGGAGACGAGGCTCACCTGCACACAATCAGCTCTTCACTCTGCCATAATAGATAGATAGCCAGTTAATTCCATCCAATTCAGCTGTACCTCTTCTGGAACCTTTTTGAAGCGTGCTTGTGATTCTGATGATCTGTTTACTTACCTGATTCCTCCTTGTGTCTCGTCTGCTCCGACTGTTGGAAGTTGGCTCGCTGGTCTGCTCCCTGCCCTCACGGTCTGCTCACTTTTTGTTTATTAAATCTTTTGAACTTGGCCTGCTGTGGCCTCTGCTTTTGGGGCGCACTAGATATAAACATGAAAAAATGAAACTGGATAACGGTCAAAAACAAAATGCCGGCTGGCATGTGGGTTGAGCGTCTTGCCCAAGAACACAATGACAGCACGCACAAATTTGAGTGGAATTTGAACCGCCAACTCTCTACCAACTAATCTGTTTCAATGTTATGTCCAGCGTCTTTAAAGGGGAACTATGCAACTTTTCACAGCGCCCCCTACAGTTTCAGAGATTAGGCCTGTCCACAGAAAACACACAAAGATTATATATACTTTATATATAGACTCTAGATTATCATAAAGCTACTGTTCAACACAAAAACACCAGGTCTGTGTCATCTTTTTATTTCTTAGGACATTCATCCTAGCAAGGAAGCTTCATTCACCCCACAACAACTCATTTAGGATCACTCTGACTGAAAACAAAAAAAAACAAAGTTGCATAGTGTCCCTTTAATAGAATAGATAGAAAAAATGCTGAACAATTCTGATATTTCAAAGCCAGTCACTTCCAAGCAGTAAAATGTAACTAAGAGTAACAGGCCTTTACCACCCACCTCTGGGGCTATGGATACATAAACACGATACTTTACCTCATGAAGAAATCTATAAACATGACTGTTATTTTGCTTTACGTGATTACATGCCACGATGAGATTTGCATCGGCAGCACTCGGTAAAACACCAAACAGCGTAATTGGTGGTGGTGGTAATCTGTGCACTTATGTGGGCCAGTGACATTGATATACAGATCTCCATTAATTGCCATATGAGTAAGGTCTGCCGAGGCGGGCTAAAAGAGACGGGTCAGTCCGTCTTCTGCCGAGCCACAGCTTTGCCGAGGCTCATAATGACTAAAACACACAATTAATCTTGCTACGATAGAGGCCAAACGCACTTATTCGGGAGCAGGCGCGGTTCAGATCGTAACATGGGGCTGTTTACTGCTAAAATGTATGTACGCTGAAGTCAACATTGGATAGACACTCTACAATGGCATACTAGTAAAATGTATTAGCGTTTATAGTCACTGTTTGGAAAAAAAGCAATTGCATTCAAATGTGATACACTTACAGTCTGGTCACTTTCTGCATTCAACTTTTACATTTTGATCAAACCCAATGAGACAGTATTTATACTATATATTGACAGGTACGCATCAAAATGTGATCGTATGAAGCATAAAAAGAACGTAGTTTGTGTTCGCAGGTCACCCGAGACCCAGATGCCTTTTAGCCAATAGCTGTTCAGGGCGGGGCTGTGACATCATCGTTTTCAGAGAGGGGGCGTATTGGGCAGTCTACACGAGAGCGGAGCAGCTGAAAACGGCCCCCGCTGTGAGACCAGACCACATCCCCAGGGTATTTGGAATCAGATGGGAGCCACATCCAGAACACGTTGTCGTCAGACAGGCCCTTAGTTTAGACCTGATTTAGACCATAGTGTAGTCCCTAGTTTTCTCTAATTTAGTGATGAATATTTCTGTAGGTTACTTGGAAAGCCAACTGTTTTGAGATCCTTGGTGTGAAAAGTCTGGGAACCACAGTGATTAGCGCTCACAGAATCTCTAAAGTCTGCATGTTCTCCTCATGTTACTGTGGGCCACCCCACACTGCTCAACATCACACATGTGTTAGGAGTATTAGTAAATCAACCCAAGTGAATCAATGTTTGTCATGCGGGTCATTGTGCCCAGTGTGTTGCCCGCCTCAGGCCCATAGTTGCTGGGATAAGCTCCGGTCTGCTAACAGGTATAACCAAATAAGACAGTACACATCTTCTTTGGAATCAGTTAACATATTAAAATCTCAATCTAAAGCCAGTTAGTATCATGTGTAGGAAATGAGTGCTTCCATAGGGTCTCCAGCAATACATAAAGTTTGAGTAACCTCCTTTAGACTTATATAACTCACAGGATGAGGCATGTCTTACATATTCAGAGAACTCCATATGCAAACTTTTTATTTATTTACAGAAAAGTGTGCCTCCATGACTGACAATGAGTAAAATTCAGAACTAAACTGGGCTTAAACGTAACGATCTGCAGTATGGGTTCACGTGCACGCTCCTGTTTGTCTGTATTGTGTGTTCACGTGCACACTATTTACAGTGCTTATTTGACGCGTATGGACGCTCTTCTCTGTCTGTAATGTTTGTTCACGTCCACGCTTCTCTCTGTAGTGTTGGTTCATGTGCACGCTCCTCTGCCTGTAATGTGTGTTCACGTGCACGCTTCTCTCTGTAGCGTTGGTTCATGTGCACGCTCCTGTCTGTCTGCAGTGTGTGTTCACGTGCACTCTCCTCTTCTCTGCATGGACTGTGTATAGTGTATGCCTGCCCTGTCTGAGTAATGGGATATGTCTCTGTCCATGTGTGTCTATATGAATTTGTATTTTTGATATGAGCATGTGGCTCTGGCCCTGAGCCATTCAACCTTTGCTCATTCACAGCACAATCTCTTCTTCAGCCTCCGTCTGCTCCACGGCTCAGGAGGGTTGACATCTGTGGCACCTCACTGACACCTAGTGGTGAGTGTAGGTACTGTCTCTGAGTCTGCTGCTGGAGATGAGGATGTGTTTACATGCATTTGTCCTTGATTATATGCAGCGCTTGTTGAAGCACTTGTTCTGGAGAAGGACTGGCATCTACAGTGACACAGGGGGGCCCACAGATCCTCCGGTACGCCTCCTCCACCCTGCAACAACACACACTGGTCACCACAGCACTCAGGAAACAACATTTGTACTTCGAAGTTGAACCGTTTAATATGATTGATAAACATTCACTGTCCACTTTAGAAGCTCAAATAGCTTCTCATCCTGTTACATTTCTTCTAGCCAGTGCATTTAGTCATGGGCATATACAGTATGTTCAAGACAGACATGCTGGAAATCAAAACATTATTTGCTCCGCTCTCTGTGATACTTTTTGATTTGAACATTTTTTTGCCCATGTTACCAATCAGAATTAGAGAGGGAAGCGGGTTCACCTGTATGTGCTAATGTTTGTTTTGTTGTTTTTTTTATCTGCAGAAAGATAATATGCATCAGCTTCAGAGCCGAAGATTCAAAATGTCTTTCTTTGCCTCCAGTGAACCAATTTAGGCACACAAAACTCCTATTAATGAATTTTTGTTTGAGTTCAATTTAAATCACTTTTAATTTGATCAGATAGTCACAACAGCACCTTTACCTTAAGCTGAACCTCATATTCAATTCATAGAATCATACCTCCCACATTTATTTCCACTGCAAATGAAATTATCAAGCACCACGACAACACTCTAATGACTAATGCAGCTGTGAATCCGTTTGGACAGAAATCGGTAATCAGTATTTGACGCTGATGGTCCGTCATGTCTCAGACAAATGAAGAAACACCTGCAGATCCTCAGAGACGCCACATCACTCACTGTAGGACCAACATCTGTCCATGTGAGAGGATGGACAGTAGTACTGGGATGTGAGCTGCTAACTGCACACTAGGATAATAATACTAATATATACACAGCAAAATAAGAGTAACCAATACTCTTATTTTGCTGTATATATATTAGTATTATTATCTTGTTATTGTAAAATACTTTCATTTGTACTCTACTGTATATCAAACTTCCCTTTTTCCGCTAACTGATTAGCTTGTTGGATCAGTAGTCTGCACACTATTTAGTCAGGAGAAAAGTCACAGCACACCATCTGTGCCTGTAAGATTATCAAAAGGCACTGTTGCCTAATACAGTATTTCTAATGATAATATACACATCATTGACTCAATTATTGAGAAGAATTTATTTACCCTGTCTGTCACAGTTTGTTGTCTCAAACAACTGACAAAGCATTATGGTAAAATATATAGTAAAATCTGATCAGTCCCCAATGCCCACCTGACAATAATGTTGGAACACTTCTAACCCAGTCGTTGTAAGGCAGATTAGTTTAGTTTGACCAGATGATTTTTATTTGTAACTCTATGCACATTCACTCCTTTCTTCTGAAAAGCTATTTGAAGTTGTTGGTTTATTTGGGAACTGTGCAGAGGCTCCCTGTTACTGTAGTGGTATATTTCCCTGGTACTGCCTAGAACTTCAAAGATTTTGAAGAGTTAAAACTTAATTTTAGTTAAGTGTTAACCTGCTCAGGAAATGTAGGGATAATTATGTGTTTGGCCATAATACAAAACGCATCCACCTGAGTCTAAAGAGGCGGTTCTGGTCCAGTTCCTGCTCTTCCTCGGTCTTGAGCGCCCCTCGCTCCCTCAGCCTCCTCTCTCTCTCCTGTGGGTCCAGACTGAGTATGACCACGAGACTCGGCTGGAGGAGGTCCTGAGGCCAGTGGTACAGCTCTGAGCCCTCAGGAGGAAGGTTAGACACCGGCCCGTTCACCGCTGTGGCCATGGCGTAGGCTGCGGTGCTGTGCCAGAATCTGACCACAACAGAAGACAAGGATGAGTATGAGTTAGAATAAATCATATGCAAAACCAGCCATATAATAAAAAACTGTAAAACTCTTTCTCATCATTACATTTACTGTGAGTCTGAATGAAGGTGTAGACGGAAGGAAGGAAGTTTGGGGAGTGAGCCAGACTCGAACTCGAGGCCCGTCAACAACAATTACTATAAGTGTGTCTACTGAGTCTGAAAGCTTATCTTGACGTAACGTACTGAAACATTTTATTGAAGAGACCTACAGTACAGATGAATGAATAATGGGGAGGTCTGACAGGTTTCCCATCATGCACCAGTATGGCTCTGTAGTCCACATTTCTCATTTTTAAAGATGGCTCTCTGTCATTTACACACTCCTTCCATTCATAAATTCATTCATTCAGTTACATTAGGGATTGTGGGTGACTAGCATACAGAATCCTCCCAGAATATGGGCCTTAATTGCCAGTTAGTCACAGGGTTGGCACAGAGACATAATGACTTGATATTTGAACCCACAACCATATTACTGAAAGGCAGTAGTACTAACCACACACAAAGCAGCCACATACGTATTTTCATAGTTTCATAATTCTAGTAATTTCATTGGTCGATGTTCAGTTACTGGCTGTGTTGACTTTTCTGATCGGACCTCACCTGTCCACGATGACGGGTTTTTTCTCCGCCGCTTGGCTCATCTGCTGGGCTGTGACGTAGTTGCCCAGAGCGTAGAAGGCCCGGCGGATCAGTGGTGGCTCCTGGTCGAAGCGGGCCCTCCAGGGGGACAGGCACTGGGGAGGGGAGCGCAGCAGAGTGGCCCCCAGGTGGTCCCTGAGAGATTCAGTCAGAGTGCTCTTTCCTTAGAAAAGAGATAGTTTTAGTATATTTATAATGTTTGGATTAGGCATACTATTCATTATTTTAGTGTCTTTGAGTGTCAGAAAAGCATGTAAAAAAGTGTAATACATTTAATGATCCCCTCTGCATTCACTTTTCTAGCAGAATCAACATTAACTTCTTTGAGGCTAGCCTCCTTCACCACTGGGGCACTTCTGATACTGACCACTGCAGCCCGGGAACACCCCACAAGAGCTTTGGCCTAGTCGCCTAGCCATGATAGCTTGCCCCTGTCAAGCTCACTCAAAATATTCTGTCTTTTATTTAAAGGTCCTATATTGTAATTTATTTTCTTTTATACATTTTAAGGTGTCTTGTGGCGCTTCCACTTGGACTCAATGAGAAACAGTCAGATTAGACACCAGTCTCACCTGTTCCGGTTTTCGTGGGTTTAAAAAAAACTCCAACCACTATTTCCTTCTTCTGAAATATAATATTCTCCAATCAGATATGTTGTTAAATGATGGTAGCAACAATTGTTCTCTGGGTGCGTTTGTTGACAGTGCAGGAGCAGACAGGCTACACTCTGTGGTTTGCCCCAATTTATGACATCACTTATTGGTGTCCTGGATGAAACTAAACAACTTTGTGTATGTGTTTGAGGTAGAGACAACATTAGAGCGTTGTTAGAAGCTCAGAATATAGGACCTTCATGTTCTCTTACTGGAGAGAACACCCGGTTTATGTTGAGGTCAGTGCTATTCCATTGGGCTGGAGTGGAGAAGACAGTAAACAGCCAGCATCCATACATCACCTGATCATATGTATGAGGTAAAGACGTTAACCTGTGACATCCAGGCCTTCAATGACAATAACAGGGAAGTCTGCTTTGCATCAGCAGGTAGGACAGAGTGAAGTCGTCTAATCCATTGGTTCTCAGACTGTGGTACGTGGGCTCTCTCGGGTCGTACTTGGACCTGGTTTTGTCCTTAATCCTAATTTAGTGCTGTGGTTTAGACCTTGTTTAGTCCTGGGGTAGGATCAGAACTAGATTAGTCATGGTTTATGTCTGTCACTGGTTTAATCATGGGTTGGGTTTGGGTTAGGTACTTGTGACACCAAATATTTTCTGAGCTGGTACTTGGTGTGGAAGGTCTGAGAACCACTGGTCTGATCCAAAAATGAATCTGCTCAAAATCATTTGTCTTAATAGGATAAAATAAGTCTAATTCAGAAAAGCCAGATGTAACTCTAAGGTTGTCTGATAGGGATGAATGGAGAAAACTGTTCAGATTCGATTCCGTTCAGTTTTATTTGCCCGATATCACAACAGAATTGCCTCAGGGGGCTTTACAGAAGTCCTAACCTAGTCTAAATGAACCCCAAAAAATGTAATTGTGATTGTGAAGTTACTACGATCTGCTAATCTGGAAAGAACAATCAATCGTGATACAGTACATTCATTTATGCTCTGCTCGTCACAATGCCAGGGTTCATATGAATAAAAAAGTAAAGTATTATGTATAATGAACACTGGCAGGATTGGGTGTACACTGAATCTGGAGTTAAAGGGGTTTTCTGAAGACAATGAGAGCAATAGTCTTCTGTGTACGACAAAAAAAACAGTCAATAAAATGGTGATATTATATTGTGACCATATCGCCCACCCCAATAATCATTTCTAACCCGGGTCTAAACAGGTACAAAGCAGGGCTAAACCACATTGTTTATCAACTCCCCATACTAATACAAGACTTGAACTGTAAATGACTCTTTAGTAACCAATACCGCAGACAGTGAGCAGCACACATCCATACATCACCTGATCATACATTATGAGGTAAAGACATTAACCTGTGGCGTCCAGGCCTTCAATGATGATAACAGGAAAGTCTGCTTTACGTCTGTGTGGGGCTGTGTCTGCCAGCAGCTCCAGGAGCGCCCTGGCCTCCGGGATGAGGTCACCGCACTGAAAGGACACAAAAGTCTGCTGATTAGATGCCACTGTCTAACACTAGGTTGTGCTGTTTCACCCATGGTTTTATTCAGCATGGGTTTTGGTGTTGACTGACTCGAAAGGGAAGCAATGCGTCTTCATTCCTCTTCATTTTTTATTTTTTGTATAGAGCTGTAAACACTGGGTTAGTGCAGTCTCATTTAGTCCACAAATTAAGCTGTTTAATGAATGAATCAATTTTTCTCTTGTGAAAATTCTACCATGTCCCATGTACCATGTCAAAACTCAAAATTCAACTTAACCTTTCCTGTAGATTAGTCTTTAAATTACATTCAATTTAGCTAAACTGCATACTTTTCCAGGATAAAAATCTCAAGTATGGATAGAGCCAGGTGCCACAACTGACACCAACAGGCACCTTAATCAGACATTGTGTGATTTGGGGTTTTTATATTGTTAACGAGCAGTTAAGAGGCCCAAGCCACAAGGAATAACATTTCTACATCATCACATTTTTCACATAAAGCTGTGCAGTAAAGCTACTCTATGGAGTATACATTTATTTAAAAAGTGACTCAAGTAAATGTAACTACCCACCTCTGGCTGCATGGCATTAACATGGGAGTAACCTCTCATGTCCAGATCTTATTTTATACTTGACTTCCCCATTAATTCTTCACAACCCTAACATTGACCACGCTGATAATTAGAATGTATTTTTTGTATACATTCAATCAATTTAATATCATGAGAACTGATCATTATAGGCTACTGTACTGACCCTAAGAAATTATTATTTACATTAGAGCAGGGGCACCCAAACCTTTTTCCTCAAGTGGCCAAAATATAAATGTATAACTGGTCCGTGGGCCAAATACCAAAATATTTATCCTTTAATGAGATGACAAAACTTCTATATTTAAAGCCCTTTTGTTTATCACAAAGTTCTTTAATATTTCACTCTTTCCTTATGAATATTTTAGTGTAATAATATATCATCTGGGGTTCTGGAGTCCTCCACTCAAAAAACTTTAATATAACAGTCAGCATTCCCATTCATGTGGACTAAGATTGTCTAAACATAATGAAAACTGACCCTTATCCAGATTCATATTTTACCAATCCGGTCAAATTGAATGTAGCCAACCAGTCGGCCAACTCCGACCTGAACATGGAATCTGGACATTCAGCCTGCGTAGTCTCAACCCTTGCCAATAGGGGGCGCAGTTGTACTATTGTAGAGTTCCTATGGCACCAATAGGCATCACAGACAGAACTGCTCCTGCAATTTTTGATCATTTTACCTATACTTAACGATTTTGATAAACTTATACCTGCTCAATTACGCTGTACGCCTCCTCAAAGCTGTAGAAGACGTCGTTGTTACGCATGGCGTGCACAGCTGGGTGGCACTCGGGCTCCTCTGACGGCACCACGCAGTACGAGTTCGGAGAGTACGGACCCCACAGCTGCTGGTTCCACGGCTGCCCCTCTCCGCCGCGGTACGTACACACCATCACCGCTTCTGTCCGTAACAAGCTCCCCAAAACTTTCTCCGTGTGCGCTCCAGAGTCCGAGCTATCCCTTACAAAGTACCCCCTGACCAGCGAGTCCCTTGAATCCGGTAAGAATGATAACATGGGGGACAGGTGACAGGAAGCGCCCAGGTCTCGCTTCAGCCTGTCCCGAAGCTGGCAATGCAGCCTGGCGCGCTGGATCCGGTCGTTGGCGCACACTAGAAGGGAGTAGCAGCGGCTGTCGCGTGAGCTGAAGACGCGTGGAACGGGCTCTCCGCGGTGCTGGTCACGGAGAGCGAAGTACAGCGGCACTCCATCAAGTTCAACTGAAAAAACACGAGAGATCCATTGGGAGAGAAGAGGAAAGGTCCGCTGTGCCATGACTAGGGATAGATTTGGCCGCTGGTTCCCGGCTGACGTTGCAGGGGTATGTTGACAGAGAAAACGAAACTTAACTGCGCTTCTCGGGAAAACGAAACTTGGCGCTGCAGAGGCAAGATAAACAAAAGCAATAGCGCAACCAATGATAACCTAAACTCATATGTGGGCTTAGAGGACAGGTTTCAATTTGACTTTATTGATTTGTAAATTGAGTTTAATTAAAATAATTAGCCAATAAATTAAGACTAAATAATGTGGAAAAAATGGAAAGCAAGTCTAAAAATGACTCTGATGTAAACCAGGACTAAACCAGATATAAGCTTGCTCTAAACCAGGACTAAATTAGGTCTAAACCAGGACTAAATTAGGTCTAAACCATGACGAAACTTGATATGAACTAACTCTAAACCAGGACTAAATTAGGTCTAAACCAGGACTAAATTAGGTCTAAACCAGGACTAAATTAGGTCTAAACCAGGGCCAAGGATTGAACTGCTAAAGTGCCACCAGTGTGTACAGGTTGAGAACCTTTAACCTAAGTGGTCATGTGACTTTATTGCTTTGGTTAGTTTGGTTAGTTTCTATTCTCCCTCACTTACTGTTACAGGTTAATCATAGAATCCAAACAGGACTGGGCAGATTCCAATGTGACTCAAATGACCTGCCTTAACCTGGATAAAACAAACTATGCGACATCACTGATTGGTTAATATGTGTCCTTGTTTGGGAATCTGTATAGTTAATGCCAGATTATAAATAGACTCTAACAATATATAATAATAATAATAATAATAATAATAATAATAATAATAATAATAATAATAATAATAATAATGCATTAGTTTTATAGAGCGCTTTTCTCAAGACCCAAAGACGCTTTACATTACATTATTCATTCACTCCACTGTCACACCTGGTGGTGGTAAGCTTCTTGTGTAGCCACAGCTGCCCTGGGGCACACTGACAGATGGGGTGGCTGCCCTCCAACCATCACCACATTCATTCATTCATTCATTCATATACATGTAAGTGGACTAATAAATATAATATTTATTTGATTTGGCCCAATTTTCAATGACACAGGCTGAATGTCCACCCATTCACCTCAGAGTTGGCCCAATGATTGGCTACATTCAATTATCAGATTTGACCGGATTGGTAAAATATGAAAACATGTAACTGGATAAGGGTAATACATTTTTCATTGTGGCCCCCTGATTGAATGATTATAGTTTCACTGCCTTTGCGACATCCTGCTTTGTCCCACAGATGTTCTCCCTTGTGAGAGTTTGTTAGCAAAAATAGATAAGAGCCATTCCAGATTTTGAGCTGAGGCTGGTCGTTTTCTCTTTGTACGGAGCTGTTTTCAAAAGTCACATCCGGTTTTGTACTTTTTACATTTTATTTCATTTAGTTTCACAGATACATGAAATAACTAAATAAATAATTTAAATTTACAATAAACATTTTAAAAACAAAATCTGCTTAAAACAACTCTTCATTTCTCTTACTAGTATTTACCCATTAGGTTTTGTCCAACATTGTCAAATATTGCCATTGCTAAGTACTGCTTGTATGGGGCTTTGCAGATGTATTTCAGACTAATGGCCTAACTAAAGGATTAATAAAAAAATAATGACTTTTTTATTTTATTAAATTAATTAAAGCATTACTGTCCATTGGCTAATGGACAGTAATGAAAACCCCACCCTGTTCTGTGGTGTAATATCGCTGATGCACATTCCATTGCTGTGACAACTAAGTTTCATTTTCCCTGCTCCAAAACAGAAAGCACTCAGCTGATCGCTCTGTGTGTGTGTATATAAGAGGCTGCTCTGTCATCTAACTCCTTCATCTCTCACCATGCAGTCACTGTGGTCCACGCTGGGATCTCCGCAGCTAATTCTCCACTATTTATGGCTTCTGTGCACGGGGCTGTCCGCTCTTCTGCAGCGGACAGTGGGACGTGGAAAGACCGTACCTGTGTCAGCTACAGGGAGGATTCCAGATACAATTCCTACCAGCGTTAACTACCACTTCACCCGAAAATGTAACTACAAGTGCGGCTTCTGTTTCCACACGGCCAAGACATCCTTCGTGCTGCCGCTGGAGGAGGCCAAGAGAGGATTGAGACTTTTGACCAAAGCAGGTAAGAGGCATTGTCCAAGGGAGGGACTAAAGTGTTCTTTTAAAATCCTTGGAAACAACATTCTTTATTAACCTTAGTAAATAGCTTGAAGTGATTTTTGATTAAATATGATATACTTATATAATATATATATATATATATATTCATTATATCGGCAAAACAACGATATTATAGAATCACGTTGGTCCCTATCCACAGATCCTACGTGTGAGCTCAATAACTCAAAAACGAATTGCTGGATCAGTTTCAACTGTTGCACACAGGTACATACCATAAAGACGCAGAACTGGATTGAGTTTAGTACATCTACGATTAATGACAATTAAATAATTCACAAATTAATGTTTTGATGCACTTTTATTGAGCCAATAATCCTGCTGAACATAAACGAAATGGCATGAATTTTGACACAGTGATCCGGGCAATTGTATACTTAATATACATAGGCACATTACAGAGGTCAAATAAAGAATGCTTCTATAGCGCCCACATGATTCTCCACAGTGTACCCAACATAAAATATTATTATGACCCCACCCTACAACAAACAGGAAGTCGGGCATTTTGGATTGAAATTTCAAAGTCTTGCACATACACCTAATTCCCCCAGTGGCCCAGAACACCTCTGACCAATATGATGGCAGTTACCTCCATAGCACCCATTATAGACTGAAAGAAGGATGTCGTTTAAGGGAAATTCACAAAATTTGGCAAAAACATCAAAAAAGTTAAATAGAGATTTGTGGTAGGTGGGGCCTCTTGCTTCTTAACATCTAAAAACCCTTAAAAATCAGCAATGTCTGATTGAGGTGCCTGTTGGTGCCAGTTGTGGTAGACGTATGGGGCCTTTTTTGCTGATATACAGTTGCTGTCGGGTACGACAGTGTGGGCCTAGTTTCAGGCTAAATTTCATTATAAAGACATGATGTAGGGGTTCTGGGGGCCCCCCTGAAGGACCTTCGTGGACCCCACTTTGGGAACCACTGATCTAGAGATAAACATTAACTATGAGTAACCCAGCTCTGCACCAATTAGGTTAAAACCACAGCACTAAACTAGGGTGGGTGTGGCCCTCTATTAATCCTGGCTGTCTGCCAATAAGGGACACAGGTCGCAATCGCAAACAAGGAAGCAAAAATAAAAACAGAAAACTACACTACTCATAAAGTTACAAATACACATTGTTACATAAATCCTGCAACCTACCAACAGCACAATAGTTACAAAAAACATGATAAGTCAAAGTCCTTTAGACTTGTGTTTATGAGCTTTTAACTGATGGATCCAAAAGGCCTCCCTTTGATTACATTTTTGGTAGTCTGTCACCAACTCTAGTTAGTGATTTTATATGTTCTATACTATACCATCAATTTTTAAGCCCAAACCATTGGCATTATGTCATCGGATAATCCTGTATAGACAATTACACATGCTTAATATGTGTTTATTTAAGTTTGTCCGTCTTTGACCCACTCACATTTGGTCACCCTAGGGCCTAGGCCATTTTAATTACCCTGTCGTACTTAGATTGGGCTGCGTCATATACTGTATTGTACCGATTAACTTAATAATTAATTTTACCATGAGACTGATAAATAATAGCTGTATAGGGGATATTGTATAATATCTACTTTCCATATCACTTTTTTGTTTATTGTGCTCAAGGTGCTTCGTGGCATGCAAAAACTCTGCGTCACAAAGAACATCGGACATAAAAATGCATGCAAATGATTGTGATGAAGTCACATTTTCAATTTTGTTTGGTTTAGATGTGGCTTGGTCCTGGTTTAGACCTGGGTAAATCTTTCCTTACAGGGTTACACTCATCTTGGCCAAAATACATCAAATTGTATTCGTCCCCGACAGCAAGGTGTATATCGGCGAAACGCCCCCATACGTCTGCCACAAGGCTGTCAAATATACCAGACCTTCCAACTTCAATTCAAAATGGCCGACTTCCTGTTTGTTGTAGGGTGGGGTCATAATATTATTTTATGTTGGGTACACTGTGGAGAATCACTGTACCAAGTTTCATTGCTCTCTGCCAAAGTAAGTGTGTCCAGAGTCC
>JAVQKC010185269.1:0-17674 GCA_036025475.1 Philypnodon macrostomus | reverse complement strand
GAAGAATGCAGCTTTAGGGAATTTTCTAAATTTGGCAAAAACATTCTTCACAAACATCCAGACAAATCAAAAAAGTGATTAAGGTGCCCGTTGGTGACAGTTGTAGCAGACGTATGGGGTAGACGTATGGGGCAGATGTATGGGGCCGTTTCGCCGATATACACCTTGCTGTCGGGGACGACAGCACAGGCCTAGTTTGTAGTTTAGTCCTGGTTTAGACTTGGCTGTCACTCATTTGAGAAGTAGGTTACAGAAAGGCAGAAGCAAAAGCCATTAGTGTAGTCCTGTGGTAGAACTAATTTGGTCAATGTTTAGTCCTGGTTAAGTCTTAATCAAGGTTTAATCACGGATTTGACAGAGTTTACACAAAGTATATGCTGGTTTAGAAGTGAATTAGGCAGTGGTGCAGTGGGTAAGCGTTCCACCTGCAACCAGAGGGTTCGCCGGTTTGAATCCCCACCTGAGCGCATACTGTCTTTGTGTCCCTGGGCAAAGCACTTAACTCACATTGCCTATGAATGAATGTGGTTGTGAGATTGGTGTTTGGTGGTGGTCAGAAGGGCTGTAGGCACAGAATGGCCACCATAGCCCTGTCAGTGTGCCTCAGGGCAGCTGTGGCTACACAAATAGCTTACCACCACCAGGTGTGACTGAGGAGAGAATTAATAATGTAATTGTAAAGTGTCTTTAAGTCTTCAAAAAAGTGTTATTTAAAACCGATGCATTATTATTATAGTAAATACAATATAACAATCTGTCGACTACTTTGTATTTAAATGTTTGTATTTCTATTTCTTTATTATTATTATTTTTTATTTATTTATTTTATTTTTATTATTTATTTATTTTTATTTTATTTTACAGAATTTGATTTAAGTGAACCTAAAGAGAACTTCTGGATGGGCATATTTACAGTTTTTTTATATTTTTTTTATATTCAAGTGCTGGCCTAGGCCTGGTTTAGTACGTGTATTATGTGTATGTGTCCGAGCTGTCATTTTATATTGTAGTTAACAAATGGCAATAGGGATGAGATGGGAGCGGCCATTAATCAAGAATTAATTTGAGAGTAATAATTGTGTTAGTGATCTTCCTGCATTGATCGGTCTAGTGTAAAACCGATGTGCTCATGTTTCGTCATATCTGCTTTGAAGAACATGAAACCAAGAGAAATGTGTTTACAACCTCAATGTTTGGTGCATTTTTAATGAAATAAGCCACTTCTACTGGGCTCTGAAAATATTACAAGGGTATGGGCTATTTTTGTTATTCCTCTATTCAAATCTATGAATGTCCATCTATGGTTTACATTGAGCTATACATTTTGAGTTTGATGTAAAATATTATGCAGTCGAATAAAGTAACCTTGATTAAATCGATTTCAAAGTATGCTACAGATGGGAGCGTACAAGGATACAAGCTAAAATACATTGCATACATTACATTACTATTAATGTCCTTTTTTAACCTTTAATTCACCAGGCAAAACATTCATTAAAATTCAAGTTCTCCTTTACAGTGTTGGCCTGGAAGTGCTGAAAAACACTTAAAAGGGAAAGGGAAGAAGAAAACAAACATATTTTAAACACATACACAATGTAACTGAAAAATTCTACACAAATGGGCAGTGCCTGGTAGAGACAGAGGCTGGTGAAGGTTTGGGGGGAATGTGGTGTGAGTCACTCTCAGATCAAAATCCTGATTCACTACAGGTGTGTGTCTAAATGAGACAAGGGCCTATCAGAGCCTGAGGGCCTGTGACATAGACGTGTACCATGACATATTTTTGACCAATAGGAACATTCAACTGTAGCAACTGTTTAAAGCTGCACTACCTGATTTAAAATATATATATATATATAAAAAAAACGAATGACTCAATAGTCAATAGCACAGTTTAACAGAAGTTAGACTTTGAGGTCCTCTGTGCGATTTTTTAGAACCAATCACACGCTTCTACGGGACAAGATCCCTCTGATTGGTTGATACACCTATTATCTATTCAGAACTAGAATCTATCAGGAACAATGTGAGAGAACTGATGTTTTATTTCAAAATTCACAGTGTATTCACAGCTATTTTTTTTTTTTTTTTTAGTTAGACCCCCACTTGTTAGGGTCACACTTTTCACACTATTTTATGTGAGGCTGAGGGTAAAGGAGGGGAGAGTGCATTTGTTCAAACTTCTTTTTTAGGTGTCAGGTAGTGCAGCTTTAACCTGAAGGGTGTTCATTTTGCTTCAGGGTTTAGTTACTCTTTAAAGATTGTGATTTGTGAGGTGTGTTGTACCTTGGTGCTGCTGTAGCTGATTTAGATATGGAGGTGAGAGACAAGATTTATATATGAACAAGAGCCAGTGGATGTTTACGGTGGGACTGCAGTGAGGCCTATTCACCCTAGAGCACAGTGTAAAAATAATGCCATCTATAAGTTTTGTCTGAGCTTTTTCACGCACCAGTCAAATGACACAGCCAGTATCAAAGCCCAGTGTAAACAGTGTTACATTGCTGTATTCCACATGTGCTGAGGTGGCAACAGTTCTGTTGAATCAGTACCTGGGAGAGCTCCCCTACTAGGCCTGGTTTTCCTGACTCAGAGAAAACAAGAGGGTTTCAGCACCACGGACAGTTCCCATGAATTAAAACTCAATGGGAGCTGATTGTTAGCTTGAAAAGTGGCCTTCAAACTGTAATAGAAGTTTTTTTTTCGTTTTTTTTTAATAGTTGTGGGAAGGTTTTAATTTTTTAGGTACTTTTAGGTATATTCAAGTATATTTTAAGTATTTAGATTAGTTTTTGTTTAGAACTTGATTGTTTGTTTTTTTAACTTAATTTTAATGAGGTAATGGGGCTCACTGATTATTCTGTATATAGATCTTAATATACACATATTATATTTCTCTTAAGTTAACTTAATAATAGCTACATATACTTAAGTGTGATAATTGTGGAGGTAGTCATTTAATGTAAAGAATATGAGAATATGAAGCACTAATCTAAAAATCAACAATATAACAGATAGAAGGAAAGAGATGTTTATTCATCTATTCAGGTTTAGGAGATGAGTAAACCCGGCTTACATGGCCTCAGTGCTGCTTATATGGTTTCAGTACCTTGGATAGCTCTCTCCACCCTGTGTGCTTCTTGTCTGTTTAAACAGCTCACATTAGATGTGTGTGCAGTAAATAGCAAGAGCTGCAGATGATGTTTCCTGAATATTTCATAAATGTTACTACTGTGAACTCTATGCATGCTGTTACTATTAAAGTTCATAAAGTCTATAAAAAAAACATTTTTGAACAAGTATGTCTCTTCACTGTCACTCCCCAGGGCAGATTTGGGCATCTTTAGAAGAGCTGTGAATATGTGGGGTTTAAAGGGGTGATATTTTTCATTTTGAAGTCTAGCTCCTGAGAAGGTCAGTGCCTCAGCAGGATTACATAAATTTAAAATAAAGACACAAAAGTCTGGATATTATGTTTTTGACAAATAAACAATAAAATAACATTATAAAACATAGTAAAACAAAAACAGATTATAATATTGTAACATTAAGTGGAGAGTATAGTTTGCTGCCGCTTCAGTACCACAGACAGCTCTCTTTCCCTGCGTCTCTGGGGAACAGCTTTGGTTTCAGCACCACGGATAGCTCTCCTTGCCCTCTGACTGCATGTGCTTCTTGTGGTTTTTTCATCCTTTATTTTTTTCTCCAGCCATTGTGACATAGAGGAACTGTTCTTTCAGCACTTCCACACCCTCTCAGGCTCTTTTCTCACACTCTCAGCTGTGCGTGTCTGAGATATTGTGTAGATATTGTGTCGCTACAGTGTGTAACTACAGGGTTGAAACTCCCTGGACTGCCGCTCGGGCGCTTTATGATGGATTAGAGGGCTATATACTTGGTGGCTGCGTATTTTTTTTTAACAATGTCCCTCCCCTCTCTCTAATTCGGACTCTGGCCTGCCCCTTGTTGTTGTTTACTTTGCTGGCACTGTGTCTACTTTTATTTACCGTTGTGGCTGAATTTCAGGTCTCGGGATGATTATATATTGTTCCATTAAGAGTATTACACAAGAGTACAGTCTGGGCAGTGGCAAGTTAGTCACAGGGCTGACATAGAGACATAGACAGATAACCATTCACTCTCACTTTTCTTTCATCAGGTCATATATCTGGAGTGCAATGGGAAAATAAACATATTAATACAAAATAAAATTGATCAAATGCAGCGTGCACACAGAAGGTATTGGCCTGCCTGAGAATTCAACCCACAACCATCTTGCTGTGTCGAAACTTTTGTCATAGAGAGCCATATTTGAAAATGCGAAATCGATTACTTCAATATTACTGTAAAGAATAGGACCTTCTGTGTGCATGCTGCATTTGATCAACTTTTTTTTGTAATAATTATGTCTGTTTTGTACTATATATATATATGAGTTGATGAAAGAAATGTGAGAGTGAATGGCTATGTGTCTATGTCTCTATGTCAGCCCTGTGACTAACTTGTCACTGCCCAGACTGTACTCCACTTTAGGTCCATAGTTGCTGGTAAAGCCTCCAGTTACCCCTAATAGGAGGCAACAGAACAACTAATTACTTCCTTGTTAACAAAAAGCTATGTGGCCATGTGGTGCTTTTTAGCATCATGTCTGGAGATTCTAATCGAGAGATCAGACTAACATCTTTGTATAGAATATTTGGGCATGAATAAAAAAGCTGCTTAAGGGCCCAAAGCAATACATTTGACTTTTAAAGGTAAGTGCCAAATTGAATCTTACCAAGTGCCATGACCGTCCCCCGGGCCACACTTTGGACATGTTTGATTTACAGTTTTCAGTCACTCCTTACTCTGTCTCTCTTCAGGTTTATTCCTTAACCTACTTTCTCTTTGTATATTTTTTCTCTTGAAATCAAGCCAGAAGTTAAATAATCAAGGCTTTAGGGCCTGTAGTGCTGACTTGAACACTTTGATGTTTTAGTTTCGCATCGGGGTCGGGGTGTAAATGCTCCGATGAGGTCACGGCGCATTGAAAAGCCAAAGCCAAAGCAGAATTTCCACGTAAGCTCTTTTGAGGCGCATAAATTTGGGTCCAGTGGCATGTGCAGCGTCGGAAGTTTTTTCAGTGAAGGAAATACAGAGGTGATTTATGGGACATTGCAGAAGCAGTTGTGCTCAGTGGGCAATAATAGGGCCGCGGTCTGCTCGCTGCCATTGTGGTGCTGCCGGGGAGATAAGATTGAAAATGACAAACGCACTCATTCATCATTGGAGGTGACGCAAAGTGATGAATATTTACAATTGTGCAGTTTTTGTATATGTACTGTGTGGTAAGTTGATACTTTTTGAGACATTGTATCCATTTTGTTCTGGCAAGACTAAAAACAACAATTAGCAACTTTGTACCTGTAACTGTAAGTGTGTAAACATGCCTTGTTTTTTGGGACATTGTTTTTAAAGGTTTTCCCTCCTCACAACACTAAAAAAACTACAATTAGCAAACTGTGGAATTAAGTTTGTAAACATGCCTAGAATTTTTTTGAAAAATGTATGTAGCTATTTTGTATAGATAGTTAGATTCTATAAGAAAAAAATTCACATGGATATAAAATGTCTAACTCCGTGATTCCCAAAGTGGGGTCCGAGAATGGTCCTGCAGGGGGGCCCCCAAAGCCTATACAGCAAGTCTTCAAAAAAACATTTTTTTCAATGTTTTAAATAGAAATGTTGGTGAAATAGTTGATTAGGTTTAGTATTTTGACAGAAGATGTAGGATTAAGGGGCCACAAGCTAAAATACACAGTCCCAGGCCTGGATAAAGGGAGATGGATGCATCAGGAAGAAAGAAAAGGATATATATATATATATATATATATATATATATATATATAATATTATAGGCAAGGCAAGGCAAGTTTATTTGTATAGCACAATTCATACACAAGGCAATTGCTGGTGCTTTACAGAAAAGACAAGTTAAAGTACAATTAAAAACACAACAATAAGATTAATTAAATTAAACAAAAAAAAAGTTTGAAGATAAGAACCACATTCAGTTGTCATATGCACAGCTAAACAGAACAATTTTCAGCCTGGACTTAAACATTGTAAGAGTAGAGGCCAGTCTATATGTTTTATATATTTTCAAAGCATTCATTTTTATCGTGTTAATTGGTTGGATGACTTATACTTCAGTCAATGACCATTTTGCTGGTTGTAATATTAAAACAGAAATGTAAACAAAATAGGATTATATTTTCTGTTCTTGGAATAAAAGGTTGACAATTTGATTCTTACTTGAGTCCTACTGCCACAATGTCCTTGGGCAAGACAGATCACCCACCATGCTATGTTTATATGCATTAGTGAGATTGTTGTTGCACAGTAAGGCAGCCACCTGGGGCAGCTAGCCACAGAGCAAGATTATTACTACCAGAGTTTTGAATATCTTGAAAACAGCTTTGCAAAATGAAGCCATCTTTTATTTGGTCTCCTTTAACCCTTAAGGAACATAATGGATTTTGTGGCTGAGACTTCCATAAACACTGTTCATGTTTAGTTGATTAACAGATTTTGCTGAGCAAGTGCAGCAATACTGACACTTTTACTAAATGCATATTCCCCATATGCTTTTCTTATATTTGCCCTTGTGTTGTCCCGGGGCACCACCTGTGACCTGTGGAACAGTAAAGTCAGCATGTTAGGAGTCCCTGCTGCAGCTGGTCCTACTCCAGGAGGTCACCACAGTGAAAGACTTGCACAAAGTGCAAGACAGACATAACAACACTAGTTAAACTTATTGAAAGGATATACAAAGTAAATGTAATGTAAACTAATAATTTGACAAAATGTGTCATGAAGAGGAAACAAAGTTCCTCTTCATGACACATTTTTGTCTGATGCTCCAGTATGGTACTTTTCTTACTAGTAGACAGCCAAGCATAGAATATAGTTGAATAAAATTTAACTGAAGCTTTTTAAAGAATGTAATTACATCTTATTGACTTCGTTTTTATCTGTATCTTATTATATTCTACAGTTCAATTAGCCAGAACAAGTCACACTTCACAAAATCTAAGACCAAGAACAGACAAACCTCACAGATGTCTACAGACGTAAAGAAGAGCAAACCTAAGAAATAAACGACTGAATCAGATCTCAGAGGGTTAAATACATCAGACTCATGTGTTTATGTGACTTTATCCTCCGCTACAGCAGCAGGCTTCTCTGTAGACGATAGTTTAATACGTGATAATACTGTGAAATAAACGGCTCCTAAAAAGTGCATTATCCTTTCTGTATTAACTTTATATCATTACTACCATCTCTCTTTATAAACTACACTAGTTTTGTGATTATATCTGTCAATTTTAACTGTAAAACAAGCCACTAAAGACGAAGCATCTCTCCACATGAAACCAAAACAACGCTCTATTCCTGAGACACAGTGAGCACTTCACTGAAAGTCTGATCATCTGCATTTTAAAATGGTGGTGTGAAAGTAAAGGTTTGCGAACCATACAAAAATATGCATATTTTTGTATTCAAGTCTCACCTGACCATAAGTTGTAGGACCAGACAAACTATGAGAAAAGTGCCACTTATAGTCCAGAAAATATGGTAAGTCAATTCTTTGCCATTCATTATTCAGGGCCCCCACAGCTTCATCCAAACAACAGTGGTCAGTGATGAGCAGCACCCTTGCAAATGGCCATTCAGTATGTACAAGATTTCTAACAAAAAAAAAGGACTGTGGACTTTTTACCGTTTTACCTTTTTTGACAATAAGAAATATTCCTGATAGATAAAGTTCATATATTTTCAAAACTTTATTGATCAATCCCCTCCAACATATCACAGTGAACATGAGCCCAAACTGAATCTTTGTAAAATGTGCATCAGACCAAACTAAATCTATATTAACGGTTTTGTTTCAATTATTCCACCTTTGTCAGTCATATGTCACTAATATGGAGTATGGCCTCGCCCCTGACACGGATCAATGCCTCGGGACGTCGAGGCATACTGTCCACAAGCTTGTTGATGTGGTCCCGATCTTCAGTCAGATCCCGGGCTACTTCCTGTAAACTCTGAGGAACAGGAGCAAGGAATAAGGTGAATATTGATGAACATGAATCAGAATAAAAAAAGTAAAAACAAAATCCAACTTATAAAATAATAAAACAACACATCAAATGATCCATTGATAAATTGATTGTCAGAAAAGTACTAAATGAATCAGGAATTGACCCGAAGGAGCTGAAAGATGGTTCATTCTCCCTACAATCACTGATTCAGCCATCACATTGACTGATGTTGTTTAGTTAAGGTAAAAAAATCAAATAACTTCACACACCAACGTGAGGACAAGAGGATAAGAAGAACAGTCAGTCAAATTTTAACAAAGAGGAATCCCACACACAAATTGGTACCAAGGGTCGAAATGTTGCAAGGAAAGATTTAAGTGTGTAGTTGTAAATAATAGTTGATTGCTCCTTAAATTGGCTTTTATAAAACAATTGTGTTTCAAGATCACAAATAATAATCAATTGAGTTTGTATTATCAAAATGAGTCACCTGAAAAATAAATAAATCTATGACTCATAATAGATCTTGTAATCATAATAATAACAAAGGTTTATATAGCACTTTTCTGGACGTGGGCGGCAGTGGCACAGTGGTAGGCAATAGCCCTGCAACCAGAGGGTCGCTGGTTTGAATCCCCGCCCCAGCCCATACTAACATTGTGTTCCTGGGCAAGACACTTAACCCACATTGCCTATGTATGAATGTGGTTGTGTGATTGGTGTTCAGCAGTGGTTGGAGGGGCTGTAGGCACACAATGGCAGCCACGCTTCCGTCACGACCAGTGTGTGATTGACTCAAAATGTTGCACTTTGAGAAAGCCGTAAATTGAAAAGCGCATAAATCTAATTGTTAATAGATGATTTACAATTGTATTTTTTGTTCACTGCAAACTCACACTCACAAGCTAGTTCTTTAGCCACAGCTGCCCTGGGCCAGACTGACATAAACGTGCCATTCATTGCCAAGGGTCACATCACTGCACAGGTTTAAGTGGGATTTGAGCCGCCAATCCTCCGACCGCTCTACCACTGAGCCATTGCACACCCCGATCACAATAGAGTTCGTCCTATTCACTGCAATGAGAGGTTTTGTTTTGTGGTAAGTGACCCGTGGTGTGACTTTGCCTCACCTTGGCTGTCAGTCAGCCCGGTGTTGGGGGGTTATCTGTCCCCCTCCCTGGCCCACCCCCCACCGATTTAATGAATTTTCTTAGGCCCTGGGAATGGCTAATGCGGTTGTTTGCCTAGCTTAGGGAGAACAGGTGGCAGTGAGTTTCACCTCTAGCCGCAGTGTCCTGGGGAGAACCGAATAGTCCGACAGGCTGAGGGTAGTGTGAGGGGGGGGGGGGGGGTATTTGGTTGCAATTGTGTAGGTTTGAATGTAAATTGTGACCTTTCTGACTTTAAAAAGAGTATTGTTTCTTTGAGTTTTATAAGTGTTGTGAAATCACTGTGTGTGGACGTGTTTTTTCCCTCACAACAATGGACTAAAACAGACAAAAGTTAGATTTTACGGCTAGGCCCAGCTGCAACTAACTCTTTTCCTATTCTTTACAAAGATGTCTGGTCCATTGAATATATATATATATATATATATATATATATATATATATATATATATATTGGTGTTGATGTAGACTTGGCTTTTTAAAGTCACAAGAATCCATCTGACTACGCTATTTACTGACTAAATCATGTGTCTAGATAGTTAAAAACAACACTCAAAAGCTGTACAAAGGTTAAAGAAGAATAAACAAACAATAAAAACAAACAAATATTAAACGGATGGGCAGCGATGGAGTATGTTCTGTCAACCCAGGTTCGGAGCTGGGTCCTATACGCACGATTCAACCATCTTCCCTTAGCAGAACTTTTACATTGCACACCACTTGTTCAAAACATTCAAACCTCCAATGCACAAAGGCTTATCCAAACCTCCCTACAGGCCGGAGGCTGCCAAACCTTCATTCATCCGCTCCACTGACTGTGCTCTGGGGGGATCGTCCCTGAGGAGAGATACTGTAGGTGAGCTGCACGGTGAGGACCAGGGGGCAGTCACGTGCAGTAGTCAGGGGAACGCTGTTTCTTTTATTCCTTTTAGAGCAGAGAAGAAAAGAAGAGGTACTTTATGGGTAATGGTGTGTTCATCCTGACATTGTGTCTTTTGGCATCACAACACATCACCCCCATTTGAAAATGTATGGAAGTGTATATTTGGTTTGTGTAAAGAGATGTTGGCTTGTCTCCACCAGCCTGTCCTGTGGAAGCTGTGGCTACAAAGGAACCACCACAAACTTAAATTTGAATAGGAGATTCTGTAGTTCTGGGGTAAATGCTTCATCCATTGACCAACCCTTAAACCTCACATTAGATGTTGCTCCAGTGGTGAAAAAAAACTAAACCCAACTTGAAATCCCCATCTTTATGATACTAATAAGGTAAGGTATACTAAATTGACCTGTATTAAAATGTGCAATCTTTTGATGCAACTGGGGCAACCTGTCAGGACCCTTTTCCAGATGTTGAGTCAGGATCTTGGTCTGGACCTAACTGGAGGAGTAGTCTGTTGTGTATATTTCGAGTTGATATGGTAATTCACAGCTACAGGAGAGAACACACAGGGACACAGGGAGAACATGCAGACTCTCCCTGCCACAACAGAAAATGCAGACGTCCACATATCAAAAAAGCTCTGTAGAAGAGTCCCCAGTATCTCTACATCAGTCAAGTTCATCTATGTTCAGAATGAGAAATAGGGGCGAGACTGACTCTGCAGTTAGTGACCTTTACCACAGTGTGTGCAGTGTTAAATACCAAACATGCTGCTACTGACTGTGGAGCATGACTTTCTTCACCCTAAGGCCCTCTCTCCCCCTCACCTCCCCACCTCTCCTCCTCAGAGACAGACTACGCCTCAAACTGTCAGAAGACTATCTCACTCCACATTGTTTTTGGTTGGTTTGATTCAAAATGGCATGGAACATATTACCAGTATAACATTAGGTAATGGTCATCAGGATGAAATGGACAATTGTCTGAGCTGCTATATAGTGAGAAGTGAAGTTTGTAGTTCAGGGGCAGTTGAAACCCTTTTTGCTAAATGAGATTATTCTACAGACCATGTGTCATTTTTGTGAATCTATTATTATTATTTTTTCATATTTAGTGGCTAATGCTAATTTCTCCATCGAAAAATGTAATACAGTCTGCTTCACTCAGGCATCCAATCTATAGAACAATGACATAGACACATTAAAAGCATCTATAGCCAGTTTCATATGCATTACTAATTTTGTAGCAATTATAGTTTTGTCTGAATTAGCTCCAGCAGGATGACTGTGATCACAGAAACATGCTCTCAGGCTGTAGATAGTAGTCTTGTGTGTGCAGTGTGGATTTTCACATTAGTCATCGTTAAATGTCAACTGAGAGTTTCAGCTTTTATGTAAGACTTTCTATAGAGTTTTGTGTGATTTCCTTGTGGTGTCTGTGTGGGGGTATAGAAGAGTATGATATGTTGGTGCACACAAGAGTGGAGTCTGCATGTCCTCCCTGTGTTCCTGTAGGTTCTCTTTATGTCCAAAAACATCATCATAATAATAACAACGGATTTGTTTCAGATGGTGCTTTCGTTGACACTTCAAGTCGTTCTACAATTGTATTATTTATTCAGTCAACAGTCACACAATGGTGGTGGTAAGCTACCTTCTATAGCCCCGTGTTCAGACTTCTTCACCACCACCAAACACCTCTCAGAAACCCATCCATATAGAAGGAAAGTGGATGAAGTGTCTTGCTCAAGAACACAACAAAGCAGTTAAAGCAGGAATCTAACTAAGTAGGGCTGCACAATGAATCACAATTAAATCGATATCACAATTTGAATGGTCACAAAGGCTGTAATTTGTTATGCATTATATTATCCAATACATATGTACAAAGCCTGTTTACCTTGTAGGTTTGTGGAAGTTTAACAGTTAATATTTTAGTCTTCTTTCAAGTGTTTTTTTCTTTTTCTAGATATATATATATTTTTTGTGAACCCTAGTTATAAAATGTCAACTCTAAACACCATGTTAGGAGAATTGTTGGCTGTCACTGTCCAGCCCACCTAAGACCCACAGTTCAATTGCAATGAATGAATAGTGCAGTTGATATCTGTGTGTGTGTGTTCTTTTAGTTCCAGAGAGCGTGTGGTGCCTGTAGTATCTCATCAGTCATGACTGGACTAACCGCATCTTTTTGCCCCAGAGTGCCGTTTTAAAAGGTTAAAAACATTCTGGAATTTGCACGTTTCTACACACCCAAAGGATATATTACTCAGGTGTGTGTCTTCATCACCTCCATGCTCCTCGGGCTGTGTGTGTGTGTTAGTGCGTATGACTAAGGTTTGTGTGTTAGAGATTGTAGCTCGTGGGCAGGAAACATCATCTTTTGTTTATAGTGAGGGGAATGCCTCAAAGTGGAGCTTCAAATGCACATGTTGTGTAATAAAATACAGTTTGCCCACAACTATTATGCATTTTCTTTAATACTTTGTTTTGTACGTTTAATAACTAAAATATATGTTTTGTACCTCATGGTATTATATACAGTATTATCCATGTCCATGAATTATTTATCAGAATAACATCTGCACTGTACTGACAGAAAACAGAAAAAAACACCAACACCCAACACTAGGAGGAATTTCAGTCCATATATATATAATGCAAATATACACTCGTATACACCATACGTATACATACATATATAAATATAGCATAGAGTAGACACATTCATTTTACATTTCTTTAGCTTTATCATATCATAAGTTCATCTAATTCTGCAGTTTTTTTAACTATTATGCATTTTCCAACTAAAAAGTGTAAACAGTGTTCAAGAAAACTAAAAATACACAATGCACTACCTTGAATATTATGTGTAGCTATCCCGCAGCCAGATTGATGTAAACTGAAAAAGCCAGATTGGTATGTGCAGTACGGCTGTCATTTGCAACACTTGAAAGAAGACTCAAATATTAACTGTGAAACTTCCACAAGAATCACGTGCCTTTCAGGTTAAACCTACCAGGTAAACAGGTTTTTACCATATATTTTGCTTTGTGCAGAGGATATTATATTGCCTAATATATTGCAGCCTTAGTGATTTGCATCCATAATGGCGAGATTGGCAAAAATATTTTTAAATATTTTATATTTTTAACAAAATAAAAATCCAAGATAGATTTTTATAAGGTGGTAAATGTAATCAAAAATGCATGAATTCTATTATCCATAATTAAAAAAAACATGATAAATAATAAAATGAATCAGTCCTACAGTATTTTATCCCACAGTCACACACTGGTGGTGGTAAGCTACTTACCCTGGAACAGTCTGCAAAAGCATGGCTGTAGCCCGTGGGCAGCACACATTCATTAATAGGCAGTGCGGGTTAAGCCCAAGGACACAATGACAATGTACATAGTTTTGAGTGGGATTTGAACCGACAACCCTTGGTTATAGGACGACCTCTGTACTGCTCAGCAATAGAGCGCAACGATGCCCGCCCCCCTCTGGTTCCAGAAGTAAAAATCCCATTAATTTTTGCTATAGACTTTTTGAAAAATCCATATTTTATAATTTTATTATATGAAAATATTCATACTATGATCATGAGATACCACATAGCTGATTAGCCTCCATCGACCTTTTAAACTCTTATTATATGGATTTTTGGAAAAGTCTATGGTAAAAATTAATGGGATTTTTACTTCCGGAACCAGGGTTGGGCAGGCATTGTTGCGCGCTATTGCTGTACAATATACAGTACATCAAAACACAATAAAAACAACAACAGTTCTGCTCCAGTATATGCGTAAGATATGGTTTGTGAGTTCGTGTTCTGTGATTGTAGCCTGTGGGCAGCACACATCATCTTTTGTTTATGAACTGCAGATAAGGAATGCCTATATTTGAATGTGAGGCTGTATAATTGAATTAACACATCCCTTATGGCCCATGTCAGAGACACAGCGCAGTACGCCTGGCTCATTAGTGGGCAAAGGGAGGTCAGGGAGTACAGTGGCCCTGAAGGGTTAGTCAAGTAGGCGAATCAGAAAGCAAAAATAATAAACAGTAAGCAAAACAAATTAAAAATAGAAAACAAATAAAATGTGAAAGATGTAAACAGTGAATCATCTGTAGAAGCAATAGACTTTGTAAACAGGACGTGGTTCTGTTGAAATGCAAACAATCAATATTGAGATACCATTCCTCCTTGAGAATATGTTTTTTTTAGGGGTGGGTAATATGGCGATTAAAGATTATAATGTGGTATGAAATTATGATGATCTACTTAATATGGGAAGATGTTTGAATTGTGATACAGTGCATTCACTTATGCTCTGCTCTTCACGGTCATTTTTTCATTTTTTGTTCATAATAATAAACAAGAAAAAATAAATAGCATTACGTTTTGTGATGAACGTCGGATTGGATGTACATTGAATTTGTAGTTACCACAGCAGTAGTAGAAGATCCTGATTGTGATCAAATCAAAATTCTGATCTTGGCTCAATACAATTGCGATATTCATTTTTAAGTATTTTGGTGTTGTTAACAAAATGACTTCAAACTTATTGGCCAGCTTGTACATCTCCTGAGACAAAACAACAACATTCTATGGTAAGGCTTAGAGTACTGCATGCTGGTAATACTAATACATTTGTTTTCTGGACCCATCAATTCAGTGCCCCTGTTAGGAGCAGTGGGCAGCTGAATGCAGTGCCCAGGGACACAGATCTTGAGTCAGGATGTACCTTGTCCTATTGTGTATGTTTTACATTGATTGGGGACACCGGAGCACCTGCATAAAACATTATTTTTATTTTATTAGGAACATGCAACCTCCACAACAGAAAGGCCTGGACTCAACCCTCCCCCCACCATGCCACCACTCAAAGGAGAGAGCATTTACCCCTGAACTACAGAATAACCTTCGATGTGTATAGTACATCTTTACAAAGTGACAAAATTCATTAATTCATCTTCCCTGTTGCCTGGAGCCCATCCAAGTAACCATGGGCTTTAGGTGGGGTACACCCTGGACATTGGGCAATTAGTCGCAGGGCTGACACTGAGACATACACAGACAGACAACCATTCACTGTGTGAATCACAAATTCACACACTAGGGACAGTTTAAAAGTGACCACATGTATTTGGGTGGTGGGAGGGATCCTGAGTACCTGGAGAGAACCCATGGTAACATGGGGAGGACATGCAGACTCTACCCAGAGAGATTGTTGGCAGCCACCACGAGGATCAAACCCATGATCTCCTTTATGGGAGGTGAGACCACTGACTACTCTGACACGAGGCACCTGTAGCAAAAGGCATTTACTTTTTTTATTCAATGTTATCTGTTGCCCTTACACAGTGTGTATGTCTATGTGTATATGTGTGTGTGTGTGTTGTGGGCCTATAGTGGCTATTATGTTAGATTTACTGCAGAAGACGTGTCAATGATTGCTTCATCACCGTCCCTCTGCAAATATATGAATGAAGACCAGCTGTCTGCCATGTCTATCAATCACCCCTCACCCACCACACCTCTATATCCAGTGCATAGAGAATTCAATATACATATGCGTGCTTTATGGATTCTCTTCAAATAAAACAATTGTTATGTAAAATTATATATTTGTAATGTGTTTATTTGGCCATCTCCCGCTGCTCGCCCACCGCGGCCTAACCGCGGGACAGCAGCACACAGGTGTTAGCTCCACCGCGGAGAGCTCATTTATTTCAATGTGCCTTCTGTCAGTTTAGCATAGTTTAGCATAGCCACCTGAGGGTTTCTCAAGCGGAGGCAAAAGACTTTCAGCGGCAATGTTTACACCGTTTATGTGTTTTACAATATTCAGAGAGGGTAAAAAGCAGTTTAGCATCTAGGGCCTAAAGTTAAATGTACACTGCCTGACCAAAAAATGATGATTTAGCTGAGCAAATAGGTGTGATCCTCCTGTAGTTGGCCGGGTCTAAGTTTGGTAATATTATGTGCCCAGAGAATGAGGTCAGCTGACTACTGAATACATTGAATGACCAGTGGATTTTTTTCTACCCTGATGGCACGGGCATATTCAACGATGCCACAATTAATCGGGCTCAAATTGTGAAAGAGTGGTTCAGGTAGCATGAGATCATTTTTACACATGGATTGACCACCACAGAGTCCTGACCTTAACCCCATTGAGAATCTTTGGGATGTGCAGGAGAAGGCTTTGCACAATGGTCCGACTCTCACATCATCAATACAAGATCTTGGTGAAAAATTGCAGGCCAGTGGTTCAACCTCCCTCTGGTTCACACTGTCATTGTGTCCATGAGCTACATCCATTTTATCAATCTGAGTGTTTTAGTGGTGGTCAGAGAGGCCATAGGTTTATCTAACTTTTTCGACCATCAGTCTGTCTCAGGGCAGCTGTGGTTTCTGAGCTACCTTTCCACCACCAGTGTGTGTGGTGTGGAGTGAATGAATCTTGCACCCAACTGTAAAGTGCAATGCCATGTTTTGATTATGATTTTGTGTGTATGTATGCCAAATTAGCCTTGCCCTCTATCAATATAACTTAAAGAATCCTAAAATATCCCGCATCAGACAGTAATGATATCCTGTCCTTTCTCCGCCATCTTTGCCACATGTTGCATCCAGGTGCTCTCTGTATACTGCTGAGTCTGTCCATAAATCTGTGCATTTGCATTTTTATATTTTTTGTGCCTTTTCTTGCTTATTGGCTGCTTACACCATCTCTTTTCCGTCAGAATTTACAGCTAACGGTAGATCACCCCAAATCTGCTTAAAACACATTTAGGCTTCTCACAATAGGGCACCGGTAATACCTACATACATTGCATTTTAATGGCCCACAATCTGGTGCTGAAACAGCAAGGCTGCGGAGGACGGAGGCGTGAATAATGCGGATTAAACGATGGAGACGGCGGCAGGGTTCAGTGTGTGACCGCACGCTTTGGGTTTTGAGCGGGGAGAGGTGGTAAGGCCCCACAGCGCAGCACAGGCACGGTTCGGTTAAGATGTCTTTGTGCATAATTTAGCACATACAAGAGGCTTACATGGCGTCTGTGAGATGTCTGTTAGGAGAGAGGCGCAATGAATCCTTATGAGGAAGATGGTCGCACATGTTGATCCAATCTGTGAACATATGTATTTATAAAAAAAATGCGGATTGTTTTTGCTTAAAACATTTAAAGCTGCAGTACCAGGAGAAATGAGACTCTGAGACCCTCTGTGGGCTGTATTATAAGGGTTTACAATGAGACTTTGAGACCCTCTGTGGGCTGTATTATAAGGATTATAAGGGTTTAAAATAAGACTCTGAGACCCTCTGTGGGCTGTATTATAAAGGTTTGAATTAGATTCTTAGACCCTCTGTGGACTGTATTATAAGGGTTTACAATGAGACTTTGAGACCCTCTGTGGGCTGTATTATAAGGGTTTAAAATGAGACTCTGAGACCCTCTGTGGGCTGTATTATAAGGGTTTACAATGAGACTTTGAGACCCTCTGTGGGCTGTATTATAAGG
>JAVQKC010185243.1:0-12620 GCA_036025475.1 Philypnodon macrostomus | reverse complement strand
CCCCCCCCCGCATCACCGTTATACACACTGTTTTTATACACACACAGTAGCTTAAACATGTGCTGACAGGCAAACACACACAAGTACAATGTAGCTATATTTATGTTGAAAAAGTCCAGTGTGTGTGAAGAAGTGACACAAATTACAAAAACACACACAGAGTAGGTGTGTGGCGTTGACATATGTCATCTTCAGCCCCCGTCATGGCTGAGGGGCTGTCCCGGGAAGGATGAGGCGAATTTGGGGAAACACCCAGATGACAAGTTTGCCTTGGCTAGCTCTGACAGTGAACTGCCATTGCACCACCTTAGGCTTTTCCAGTGCCATGCGGGATTATCAGTGGCCCATGTTAGTGCCACTGTGTCGCCACCAAAAAAACTGCCGTCCCGAAAAGGTCTGGGCTTCTACAAGGACATGGCGATGAGAGGTGTCGCGGATGATGCCGGACAGCGTTACCATCATGTAAATCTTATGTAGCTCAGTGTTGCCCCTGGGGTGTGCCATCTTCCTAATCCCCCTCCCCTTTCTTCCCAAAGGACATGTCGCCTGCTGGGACCCTTCTGCCCATTTTTTTGGACCCCTCCCAATTTTTAGAAATGTCTTTGTAATTCCCCCAGATGTCTGTCTCCTTTAATCTTCTGAGAGAAGAGAAATTACATACAGCTACAGTATATGATGTTTGTATATTGCATGCATTATTATTATTATTTTACATTTCTGTGAGTCCAGATTACTCTAAATGCATATAATTAACTAACGTGATAAATATAATGAAGTTTGCATTTGGGTACCCAGTATTTTTTCATCGTTGATTTATTCAGAAGTGTTTCGGGTAATAACAGTGGACGCTAGCAAGTTTCATTGTTTTAAAATAGCACCCGTTTCCTTTATATACTTTCATTCATGCACTTTGCAAAATCTTTTATCTGCGGATGCCATCGTCACCCTGCCAGACACACACTTTTAGATTTCTAGCACAGGGGAAGCATGTCAAAAAAGTCTATACATTTTTTATTTTAAACCTTCATATTGATAACTGAATATTGCTTTTTTTCCAGGCTAGACGTTCTACCATATACCAGAACATCACCTGTCCAATATGCTCTCACCTTACACCGTAATGAACCGGCAATATCATCTTTTGATCTTAATTGTGCATCAGTGGACCAAAACACGCAGGTAAGTGAGTAGCTGTGCATCTGTTTGCCATCTCTCTTTGTCATCCTCATGAAGACACTGAGGTGAATAGTATAGATGACCTGAGCATGGCGAAAGGGAAGGAGACATATTATAGATGGGTGAAACTGGAGCACCCAGACCCAGGGAATCCGGGTTATCTGAGACGGCAACCTGAACCGGGGAGAAAGAGAAAACCTCATCCCAGGGGAGAGTGTGGCTGTACTGGACCAGGACTAAGACAGTAGTGTGGGGGTTAATTTCAATGGCAGTAATATACAGTATACAGTATGGCTACACAATATACAGATGAACAATTGTTAGCTCAATATCAGCTAATGAAAAATGCTTAAGTGCTTTATTTGTTATCATACATACAAGGTATAGACGGTCAAAGGGGCTAGTCATGAGCCACTAGAACTGAGCGATCCTGGCTGTTTGTCTGACAGAAATAACATTATGACTACAAAGAGACAAACTAATGATCCTAAAGCCTTTCATAATAACATATAAGATGTGGCTTACACTGGGGTTAGTCTGAAGAATTCAAATTAAATTGGACTTTTTGCACATGTGTGGAGTATAGAAAGTATAAAAAAAGTATATAGAACATATAAAACAGTCATATTGTTCTTCTTCTTCTTTGTTTATTTTATTCCTTATTTATGTTCCCGCGGTCTACATCCAATCTTATTAGCACAACAGTTAGTCACATCAGAGTATAGGATGGTGAGAAGAGCTTAGTGCCCAGGGGTTTCTATTAGAATAAAAAAAACATCCAGGCTGGAGGCTGGTATTCAGTGCTCATCCATTCCTTTATCTCTCCTTAGCTATAAAGCAGTCAGTGAGGTGGAAGGAATGTAAGGTATTTCCAGCCTCTGTGTAGATTTGTGTAGTTGTGTGTAGTTGTGTGTAGCCAGATGTTTACAGAGGGTGGTCAGTCAGTGCCCACCCAAATCACCACACAGCTTTACCCCTTCTAATAAAATAAAATGTCCAATGCTCTTCATACAGAATTTCAAGGGTGTCTATAGTAACCATTTACCATTTCAATACATTGCACTTTTAACTTGAGTAATATTATTTTGAAGTAACAATATTTTTTGCATGAGTACTAATTATGGCTACTCTACACACCTCAGCTTCTAACGCTACCACTTTCCCTCACATACTTCCTTTACACACACACGACTAAACTGGTGAAAATGACGATTATATAAATCTTAATTAGTTTCTGGGGATTAAAAGAATGCAGATTTGGTGAGCGCAGACAACACTAACAGCTTGAAAGCGTGATTATCTCGGTGCGTAGGTATAAAATTGAGGTTAATACCTGAGATGAAACAAATGGCTTAAAAGTCCCAAACCTTCTTCTGCCTGCCAGTGGATTCTGGCAGCATATTATGTCACTATTTAGTGACATGGGATTGAAAGACAGTTCTGTCACAGAGAAAACATTGAATATTTGCAATTTATTCAAGAAACATATTGTTAATTTTTATATTGGGCTTCATGCTTCTCTGTACATCTTCTGAATAAAAGATGATGAGTTGTTTCAAACAGTACTCACAAATATAAATCTTCTTTTCATGCCATCACTACATTACTGCTGTTGATGCATACAGCACTATTGAGAGTATCTGTGCCTGCAAAGCGATTCAGATATTAGATAGCTCATTTGGTTAGCTCATTGACTGCTATTAGATTTCAGGTCAATGACCTTAATGACCAGACAGCCGCTTGGAGCAGGCATGGAAAGCGGAGAAATGAACACCAACCTGCTGGTTTGATCATTGGCTGGCTGGATGTTTACAGGCACATGTGAACTGTTGCAGTACTGTAGAATATGCTTAGAATATGCTAAGAATTACTAACTTCAAAGATGACTGTCAGCATATCCCCCATGTGTTACTGTGGGTTCTTTATGAGCACTTCTCATCATTCAAAGGCCCCATCACATTACCTTGCGCTCTTGTGCCCCTCAAATGCACGTTCCCGCAGAAGTGCACAAGTGTGTAGTCCCATTTCTCATCTGCACAGTGTGGATCCAAGTGCAGTGAAGGATATTATCCACAATGCATTGGGATACTTTTTAAAGGACATGCCTTTTGTTTCTAAGCAACGTTAGCAGGAAGTGCTAATCTGGTGAAAGTAAATAACAGCTGAACTGAAATAAAGATTGATGTTAACATATCAATCTTTTTGTGTCAAAATGATTAAAGTATCTGTTGTCATCTGTTGTTGACATCAGTTTAGCCTGCCTTGCTACAACAGACAGTGTTACTATTGCTCTTCTTAATGTTTTTTATTTTTTATTTGTGGCGATAATAGCAAGAATGACAGAGAGGGGTGAGGTGTGCACTGTACCAAATGTCAAATCAAACACATCAGAACCCTTGTGGACTTCACACACTTCCAGAAAATGCACACCACCACCTCCACAGGGTGGAGAAATGGTAGAAAATGTATAGGCGATTACTTGTCTGTAAGTGTCAGTCCTGTGACTAACTGACATTGTCCAAGGTTTAGACCGCCACTGGCCAATTGTTGTTGGGATAAGCTCTAACCTATAACCCTTAAAAGAAATAAGTGGAAAAAAGATGAAGAACTATACAAAGAAAATAAATCGAGAACTACAGTTTACCTTTTACAACAGAATGTGCTATAATTGTATTTTTAAGACCTTGATATCAACTAATAATGTCACAATATTCAAACTCTGACCTCCAGTGTAATTATGGCAGTATTGTGACAGGGTTCAACTGCATATTGTTTTTCTTTAAATGAATATTTTTAGGTGTGTACATGAAGAATGGTTTAAGTGGCTCTAGTTGGTTATGTTAAAGACAGGATTTAATTAAAAATCAGTAATGTGCCTCTTCATGTGAGAGGTGAAAAAATATCTAAATAAAACTATACAAAAATATAGTTTTTAGTGCCAAGAATGTAATGACCTTTTTATTGCCTTGACCTGACAACAACAATACTCTGTACAAATCTGTTTCTGTGTTTTATTCTATGTTCTATTTTATTAAATGGCATGTGCCGATTTATGACGAGTGTTTCTTACTCCTGTGGCCCTGCTCTCTGTGAGTCATTAGCATGTTGCTGATGAGGGCCGGTGGTCCATTGAGTGGTGTGTGAGCAGTGAGGTTTGGCTGCAGCAGACCTGTCAGGGTGGGTCATTAAGAAGACAACGGGTCGGGGAATACACACACACACGCACACACACACACACACACACACACACACACACACACACACACGCACGCACACACACACACACACAAGGTTGATTGGTTTCCTGCATCAGTCAGCACAGCCCTGCAGCATCTCCTGACCTGCAGCCCATCTCACCTGCACACATACAAACGCACACACACACACACAAACACAGACATACACAAATCATCTATCTCCCCCTTCTATTACACAACATATTTGCATAGATAATAACTGAATAACTGAAAGCCAGGGCTGGGTTATAATCATCAAAACCAAAAGTGAAACACACACATGATTAAATTGTTTAAAAATATATTTTTATGGATTGTTATTTAATTTCTTTTTTGAAATGTATCTGAAAAGTCCACACTATACACATACATAGCAGATTCCGTACACAGACCTCTTATACAACTCATAGCAATAGTCTTAAACATGTGATGCAGAGGAGGCCAAAAGACAGTTTCCACGACTCATATGGTTCCAGTTGTAAAATCTGTAAGTAATTGCTTGCAGTTCAATGCTAATCCTGAGATCATGCGAGCTACTTTCAAAAAGTGTCCTCTTGAAACGAATAAGATGAATCAACAACAGTTGTGATAATATTGTGTGTAGCCTTTGGAGTCAGAGCAACGGCAGAAGAAAAAAGAGCCATGCTTGACCTCCGTTTTCTTCAAAGGTTATATGTGGGATTGAATGTGGCTGGGTGAGAGGAGGGGCTCCATCATGAGTGCTACCCAGCATCCATCTCTGCTGTCTGTTGTGCTGTGAATGTCAAACCCAAAGCCTGTGGCATCTACTGGCCTTCCAACCAGCGTCTCTACACCCCCTACCCCACCTGACCCTGCAGTCTGCAGCAGCCTAGCCTATACCTGATGTACACAGCCTCTTCCCCAGGGGTGGTGCACTCCAAATGAGGCCTATAATAATGTTACTTTAAATGTCAGCGGCAGGTTATTAGTGCATGAGTGTGTGTTTTGGAGGTGTGGTGATGGTAGAGGTGTGGTGATGGGGGTGGAGCATCTTATAAAGCTGTCATGGCCTCTCATTCAGCCTTTAACCTAATCAAAAGCATTAATGTGTAAAAAATGCCATTTAGCACTACACATCAGACTGTGGGCTTGTTACGAGATACTGATGGACAGAGTTTGACTGACAGTTGTCGGCTGTGGCCTGTCTGTAGGTGTCAATGACACACAAATCATTCACAATGCTTAGGCTCAATCACAGAGCCCACTTGATACTAGTGCAATAGTTGTGTGAAGAAAAAGACACATAAACATACACACACATGGACACAGCTAATTCAACACACAAACTGTGGCACTGACCCCCACACACATTGTTAATGCACAATATAATTGCTAATGGGACCTGTCTTAGGGGTGAAGTGGCATTAACCTATGATCAACCCTAGGTCAACCACTTATAGTCTAGATAGAATTCATTATATTTTACCCACTTCATCATTGTATCTGACTGACCAATTTCACACCTGTGACAATGACAAACCAGAGACGCATGGAGGAAAAAGCCATCTAACAAATGCCTCTCCCTGGTGTTCCAAAGAAAGAACTGTATATGCATCAGAGTTCTTTAAAGTATATGCATCAGAGTTCTTTAAAGTATATGCATCACAGTTCTTTAAAGTATATGCATCACAGTTCTCAAGTCCTTCTTAAGATTAAAGTATTTAAGATCAGTATCATTAAACATTAGTGAGTGTATCTGTGTGTTTATATTTCTGTGCACACATATGCTACAGTGATTGTGGTCTTGACAGTAAGGCCAAGCAGAAAGGCAGGGGCAGGTGAATGATAGTCCCTCTAATTAGCTGGGTGGTGGCTTCTGCTCCAGAGGAGAGTGGTAGGGGACTCCAAGGTGCCATCTCAGTGGGGAGGGCTCAGAAAAACAGTTTTAATTGGTAGAAGCTATTTATAGACAAAAAACCCTATTCAAGGTTAGTAGGTTAAGTCTGTAGTGAGGTTCATGACAATAAATAGACTGTAGTCAAAACATGCACCGCCCCAGTCTCTGGTGGCACAAAACCAACACATCAAACCCATATCCCAATAAGTCTAAAGAAATATGAATTATGAAATAGAAAGAAAAAGAATAAAACAAATGAAGTAAGTACAGGATGTTGAATACATGAGGTGGGGAGGTTGCTCCTGGGTTGAATCCCCCATTTCAGGCGTCTTCATCTGCCGCCCAATCCTCCCGGGGGCCCCTACTTCTCCATTTCATTAGTTTGTCAGCCTGCACGAAGGATTGTGCATTAGGCCTTTAATTTAGTGGATAGCCAGAGGCTGGGTGTGCTGCCTGGTGAGAATCTCAGCTCCAACAGGCTGAATCTAACTAGGATCAGCTTAGCTTAACTTAGTGCAGCCACACACACTGCAGTGTGCAGCTGAGAGAGTAGAAAAATACCACTAGAAAGATATAGCACTAACTATATATTATATAGTTATATTCAGCAGTGTAATCAAACATGGTGCAGGGTATTAATGAGTTCATTCATGATCTGTGCATTAAAGCCCAAGTGTGTATGTATTCACTAACTGATCATCTGCAATCGTGTCTCTGAGTAAAACACCAAAAAGCACCATCAGACATGGACTAGTTTTAAATGAAAATGGAGTATTATGAATTGTTAAATAAGTAAAATATTAGCTTGTTTTGTCTTCATGATTCTAAATACAGAGTATGTTTGGATCATTTACATTCTGAATAAATCAGGTCAAATAGGTTTGAGCTGCCTTCTTCAGTCGTTGAGTTGTTGTTAAGGGTTGTCTTGATTTTAATACATGTATCTATTCAGCACCCTGATCTGCAGTCGTCCTGCTGTGATCTGGCTGGGATGTGGGTGGACTTGAAACAAAACAGTGACTCTATGTCACAATACAACAAACGACAAGCTGGGACATACACGCTCTGAGCAACCCAATTATGAACACACTCATGCATTAGCATGAAAGCTGAGCACCCACACAGAGGCAGAAATGCAATTACATGTAACAAAAGGCAAAAGACAAAGCCGTGCGCAGCTCTGTGTGGCTGTCCATCTGACACCCCTCCTGTGTGTTTTTATCTCGAGTATCGCTGCCTCCTCAAAGACCCCACCCCCTCCTGACTTTTAACCCGTGAGCACCCCTTGTTCTAGCTCACTCTCTCTGGCCGTTCCCTGTGTTTCTGGGATAGAAGCACAGTCTAAAGGGGGTGCTGTGGGTGTAGGTGGAACAGGGGCCCTTCTTTTGTTTCCTGTTACTACATGCATTTCATGGGGAGGCCTGGCTTCTGACCCCAGCGAGCACACACTGCGCTGAGGCTCCAAGGGAAAGGCCCATCTGTGGCATCCATCAGGGCTGCGCTCTCCTGCTGAGGTACTGTCAGGAGCTAGAGGGGGTGGTGGTCCGACGGTGGAGGGGAGGCTTACGGGGTCCCAACGAGGAGGGGCCAGAGAGTGCAGATTTGTTGAAAAATGGGGAAGAGAGGGGGGTAAAATCAGGCCAAAAAAACAGACCTGCGGAACTCAAGGTCTTTCGAAACACGTACAAGTCAGCGGAGGAGGGGATGGAGACCCAATGTTTTTCTGCATTTGTGTGTGTGTGTGTGTGTGTGCACTAGTGGGAATTGGAGACTAGTATAAACACTGAAACATATGGAGACCCAACATCTCAATGAAAAGGAGGTGGACACGAACTATACTAAACAACATATGTATTAGTGATTAATTCAGCTGTTTTGTGCGTTATATTTTTTGTGTGCCATTATATAAAAATAACACAGGAAATCAACAAATAAACATATAATCAAATGACCACTGACCACAAAACATACAAAGCTCTAAGGTAAACTCAGCAGCTAGAGAAGTCAGCCCATTAAGACAGGTTAAATGAGAGTAAAATAAGCATTTGTGGATGTTTCTCAGTTACAGGGACCTCAGTAAGGGGTGGATGCATCAGATGTTGTTGTCTGCTCAACCACTGTATCCTGAGCTCTGAAGGCTTTCTCATGTTGTGGCACATACCTAAGGCACAACACACAGAGAGAAGTGGATTGGTTTGAAGGTCAGTTTAAATAAAAATACTTCAGTGACTGTGACAGGCTGGGTGTGCTCTGGATAAATGCAACGCTCTCATGCCAGCTCACTGAAACTGATTGATTGACTTGTAAGATGTCGTGGACAGGCTAGGCAGGCTGTGAGATAGTGAGGAAGATATAGCAGAGTTCGATAGAAGAAGAAATGTATAGAGGGGTGTGTGTATTAGAGCTTATAGGTGAAAATGAACACACACGCACACACATACAAAGGGATATCTGGCCAGCTCTGGTTTGGTTGTGGTCAGTTGCCCGTGGTCATGGCGGGCACTGGAGTCAGCTGTCAGAGTGTGACGGATTGATACAGACACCCCATCCCCCACACCACCCCGACTCTCACAAACCTCCAGCCCATATATACCAGCATACCCCCCTCCCCAGAATTGTGCTGTGCCTGGTGGGCATGTTGGGCAGTATTGGGGGGGTCTCTATCTTGACGGCAGTCTGTATTAAAGTATGCCCTCCTGTCACCCTTACTCAGACAATCAAATGGCTACATATGTGTTAGCCATGTTAGGTGCTAGACTATGGGTCTCTATAGGCATGTGTCCACTGGAGCGCTACAGTGCTGGTCATGGGGACACAGTATTGGCCAAGTGGAAACATCACTTCATCTGACCGGCTGACAGAAGCCTCCTGGATGTCTCTCTGTGCGTGTTGTCTTGTGCGTACATCTTTCTCTTCTTGTCCCAGTCCCATGTGAAACTAACAGTGTTATGATTTCTTCACATGATCTGATCTGACCCATCCTTCAATGCAGCTGGGACGGCCTGTCAGAAGCAATGGGCAACCGGTGTGCACTGCCTTCTCCAGATCTAAAGCCATAGGATTAGCCCTATCAGGGTTAGATTGAATGGGACAAATATTAACTTTTTAGGTAACTGTATACTGTAGTATTTTGTCATTAATATCAACTCTAGATTTTAACTAGTTGATTGTCAGGTGTAGACCCTTCCTGAGTTTTTTCTTAAAAGTTTACCCTGAGGGGATATAGGGCTGTAATGCATTTTCTAGCATTGAGGCTAAATAAAATTAGTTTCTTGATTTTACAGTTAAATTTGACAAAAATTTACAGAAAAATAGTCAAACACAAAACCTACTTTTATAACTTTAGAAAATGTAAATGGCAGTCAGACCTCAAAGCAAATAATCTAGGGATGCACTGGTATGGAATTTCTTGGCCGATACCGATGGCAATATTTGAATGACCTATTTGGCCGATACCGATACTGATATTCTAGTCGGCAGAAATCCACATGTAAATAATTTCTTTAAATGTATATCTTAATCCATAAATATCCGTTTGACTTCATTTTGTACCCCTAAAGTTAGACTTTTTGAATGGGCTTTTCTTTCTCTGGCTGTTTCTAAACCTAAATATTACAAGTTATCCTTTTAGAACAACAGGCCAATACCGATATCAGTCAAAAATGTAATTAGCGGCCAATACCGATATCAGTCAAAAATGTAATTAGCGGCCGATACCGATATCAGTCAAAAATGTAATTAGCGGCCGATACCGATATCAGTCAAAAATGTAATTATCGGCCGATACCGATATCAGTCAAAAATGTAATTATCGGCCGATACCGATATCAGTCAAAAATGTAATTAGCGGCCGATACCGATATCAGTCAAAAATGTAATTATCGGCCGATACAGATGTTCAGACGATATATCTGTGCATCACTAAAATAATCAGAGTAATTTTTAAGAAATAGCTTGCTCCCCTATTAAAATGAATAGAAAGTAACACTATAGTGTGGTACAAGACGCATGCACAGCTTAGGAAACATTTATCATTTCAGCTACAATCCTGGGTTTTCTTGAACAATGATGATAATTGTATGTCCTCAAACTTTCTTCAACTATTTTTAACTAAGGCTCATATCATACATGCATATGGAGACCTCTGTCATTCTATCCATCCTCCAGTGTCTATCCCTCCATTTCTTACTGTCTGTCTCTCTCTTGACCAGTGTGAAGTGTAATTGAAGGAGCGGTCTTCACATGGCCCACAGGCATGCAGGGGACATTGTGTGCGCTGTGGCGGCAAATTGCTCTTCTTGCTCCTTTGAGTCTATACCACTCCATGAGTTTCTCCTTGTCTTCAAACTCCGCCAATTCTCCAACCCTTTATTAGCTATCCCTCAGCCCAACAAACTGCACTGAACTCTGCACCTGTCTGCTCAGCTATTCCAACTTCTTCATCAACTTTGCTTGACGACAAACCTATGTTTCATTTATTATATTCTTAATCATGCATTTTTGTTCACATCAAGGACCTACAGCATCACAACAAGGACCTACAGGATGTTACAATGAACAGCTGGTCGTATTCATTTTCACATTCAAATAGAATGTAATAAGAGGTGGAAAATGAAAAATTCTGTAAGTTTTTGGACACTCTTTAATGTGTCTTTTTAGTGAAGAAATATAAGAAATATAACTTTTTACCCAATTAAAAGTGTTCCAAAGAGGATCTTTTGACACATATTGGGCTACTTCTACTGTTCCCCTGTATGTAGTGATTTAGATATTTTGTAAAATTACCCCAAAAAATTAATTAATTCATCATTCATTCATTCATTCATTCATTAAGGACGTGGTGAGAGTTGTGTTAGGAAATACAAACAAATACACCCTGAATACTGCCAAAGTATCATAAGAAATACAACCAGAATAGAGAAAAAGAAGCTAGAAAAGAGACTGCAATTTAAGGTTGTAAATCCAATATAAAATGCAGGTCTTGCAGCTTGAGGACTAGCACACAGTGAGAGCAGTAGACAGCAGAGTGAACCTGTGGGAGATAGAAGAGGGGTACTCGGGCCGAGACGAAGAAGCGTGCATGCTTCATTAAATGAGGAAGTAATCCTGGCTAATTAAGGCTCTCCATGACAGCACTGTCAGGGATGACTGATCCTTCAAATGGCACCTCCCTCTCTTGACTGACAGCCCACTCCTTTGAAGGTGAGAACTTTCTTACTTTTTCCCAACGCTTTTTTCTCGTTCACTGCTTCTTATCCCCAATTCAGTGTTTTTCTTGTTTTTGTATCTCATTATTATGTTGTAGGCAAGTATGAAAGAGGCAGATCTGCTCTATGGCTTTTGTGCATCTTTATAATGCCTTGAATACATTATGATGGATAGGTCCATGTGTTCATGTGTTTGGATGTAATTGCTGCAGTACCGCTATAAAATACTAGAGGAAATCAGTGGTTGCAAGGTGCAGCCATTGATTGCTTGACTAATTAATCAGCTGCATTGGCTCTATGTGGATCCAGGATTATTGAGTGGGAGCTTGGCACAGGGCCTTTATGAGCCTATAATGATTCCTAAGCTCATGGGGTCAGGCCCTCATCTGCCCTTTAGCACAACTGTGGTAACACAACACACACATGGCTGATCCAAACAGTTTGTATTAGGATTGTATGTTTTCATTATTTTTACAAAACAATTAACATGGACTAGGTGCTCGCAGCCACATGTGTGCACTGATCTATCCTGTTCACAGAGGAGCTAAGTTAACAGCGAGTGTCTCCTGCAGGGATTGCACATGAAAAAGCAACTAGAGCTGAAACCAGAGAGAGCAGAGGCCGTGGTATATGACCCAGACGCCCAGACGGGGCTGAACTGTCCTGACTGACATCAATCCTCTTGGACCCCCCCACCTCCATCTAAAATGGGGGCGACAAAGTACTTGCTTGTAAACATGCCTATAAAAGTCCTGTTTGTATTTCACCACAAGCTTTGTTCCAACCCCTAAGAACTTAAGTGAGCAACAAGCAACCATGTTAAGGCCAGAGAAATGTGAGACCCACAACAGATTACTTTGGCTACTTTGTGCAAACTGGATAGCTGTTTACAGCAATACATGTAAACGCAAGCTGGACATTTGAGTGGATGCAGTGTGTTCAATGAGTGGATGCAGTGTGTTCAATGAGTGGATGCAGTGTGTTCATTGAGTGGTTTGCAGTGTGTTTATTGAGTGGATACAGTGTGTTTATTGAGTGGATACAGTGTGTTCAATGAGTGGATGCAGTGTGTTCAATGAGTGGATGCAGTGTGTTCATTGAGTGGTTTGCAGTGTGTTTATTGAGTGGATACAGTGTGTTCAT